>JAYMSU010000331.1:0-15044 GCA_036897765.1 Erodium chrysanthum | reverse complement strand
TTCGCTGTACACTTGCAATGCTCTACTCTTCAGATCCGTATGTTCTCTTTCCCTTATTTTCTCATATGAGTTGGGTTTGCACTCATCGAGTAATCCAAACGAATCAGAAGCTTTAATTTTGTAATGGGTTCTTGCCAAATTGCCACCATGTATGTCAAATTTGCTTCTCATGTTTAGATGGTACCAAGAGTTTATGTTACTATGCTTTCATGTAAAGCAGTTAACTGATCATCCTAATGTTTCTGATTCAAGGGTTTACCATAAAATGGTTTATAGATGTCTCTAACTTTTTTTTAAAATTTTGTTTCTTAGCTGTTTGTTTGTACACATCTGATTTTCGAAAACTGTAAAATTTAGTATTTTCTAACCGAAAAGTTAGAGGCGTTTCTGTGTAATTTTAAATTGGAGTATTTTGGACACAAGCTATGTTTTTTCATAGCAGGACAGGTTAGTCCCATTTATAATCTAAACAATCCTGTGTTCGTGTTCTTGATCTTTTGCATGACACTCATTAATGACTTCTTCACATCGACCACTAATTTTATGTTTATGTATGATGCTTCGTTATGCATTTGCTTAATTTTGTGGATGCATGCGTAATTTGGTTTAAATGTAACCTTTTGTGTGTGTTTGAGGGAGATGTGTGTTTTCGAATTGCAGGGACTGGTTGATTTGGCAAAGTGGGTTACTATTTTGTTAGAAGTTTGTCATTTCCTCAACATTTGAGTTCATTATGAGTGGGGATAGTTCTAAAACCGAGCCTCCCAGAAGCCGCCAGGTTTTGAGTGATGTAACTAACTATCTTGCAAAAAGGGGATTTTCCTTTATTGGGAGAGATGCAGGCCTCAAACCAGGGGATAGGTATGGTAAAGGTCCCAATATTGAGAATGGTGATTTGCATTCTGCAAAGCAAAGACGCCTCCAAGTAGAAAATGTAGTTAATGAGAAAGATTCATCATTGTTAAAGACTAGGCAGGTTTGTGGTTCGTTGCATACCGACTCCTCACAGAACAGCATTACATCGCCAATGCCAGATAAGCCCCGTGAAACTAAAGAGATATCAAATTCTTTTCGGGATCATTACAATCCTGCTAGTGGTAATGTGACCAGTGCATCAAAAGATAGTTGTGTGTCTACTGCTTCAGTCCTTACATCCTCTGAGGTGCACAATTGCAATGGAGAGCATCATGAAGAACAAGTCCCTCAAGATCCTGGTTTTGGAAAATTGGGGTCAAGCAATACTGGGTCTGTTGATTGGTTAAGATTGCCCAAGTCACAGGGTTCAAAAGCGTTCTCTCTTGATAAGTGTACAGGGGACAATGCAGAGGTTCATGCTAATCTGAATGAGGGTGCTGGTGTGCTCAGAGAATGCACCTGCCCCTTTTGCTTAAAAGGTATCCTTTCTTTTAGAAGCCATTTGTGTACCAATATTTGGATTCACTTGCTTATGTAGAAGCAAGGAGCACCAAACTTATGGTTCTTACCAACAAGAATGCTTACACTAGGGTTCGAACTTTGGTCCTCCATTGTGGAGGGAACTCTTAACCACTGGGCCAACTTGCAAGGGAGAGATGTCATACACTATCCTAGAGTTTTTATACGATTGTTTGTTATTGTTTTCAGCGGCTTATATTTGGTCAGACCTACACTATCAGGATATCAATGGTCGAATAGCTGGTAAGTCCACACATTTCACAAAGTTGTCATATCAGCTCATTGATACTTATTCTGTTGACCATTTTCTTTGCACACTAAGTCTTATTGATGTCACATTATCTCTTTTAGCACTGAAGAAGAGTCAGAAAGAAGCTAGCATTCTGGTTCACAGGAGCTGCATGGGAAAGGATGTTGACACACACGACAAAGAAAACTCCGAAAAGCCCTCAACCTTAGAATCCGATCTGACTACTCAGTGGAGGTCACTCTTTCTCCACATGGAGGATATTCTTATTGGTGAAAACAAACAACTAGTAAGTGCAATTTTCCATCTATCACCGACCATCCTGCTTTGTATAAGACATAAACACGTGACTTCTATTTATTGGATATGGAGGACCAGAATTCAAACCTTGGTGTAAACAGTTTTATGGATAAGAACGGTAAGTTTGGTGCTCATTGCTTCTATAGAAGCAAGTGAGCCCAAATCTGGGCACAAAAACGACTTGTAAAAAAACAACTTAGCCATTTTCCCAATCAATCGGGGTAGTAATTTTATTGGATATTGTTACTTGCACAAGCTTTTTACTGATCCTTTGCTAGCTTGTAAGACCGCTGTTTCCATATACATTTGACTGTATCTCTTTTATAACACTCAAGTGTGAATGATTCATATTCTGTATGGCAGCAAACAAGTGTTGTTGCACTGCGAGACTTGAGAGAGACATGCAAGAAGGACCTGGAGATGATTAATGTGAAGACTGGCCACAAACAGTAATCATCTGGGACTCTGAGGTAGTTTGTTGATTTTTACTTCAGTTATAACAGCGTAAATTTGTAAGAATGTGCATGTGTGAGCTCAATTTGGTGTACTTGTGTTACCACTTAAGTCTGTGATCTTTAATGTAGACTGGTTTTATTCTGAAGAGATGATTTGGTTATTAGAGTTCTAAACTTGTTGTCATGACTTGAATTTATATATTTGGATTGCGTAAGGCTCACGCACTAAAAGTTACAAAAGAAAAGAGTCGGTGGGAACTGGGAAGGTGTGGAACGCACTGTTTTGTGGTTGGGTTAGACAGTGATGGATGCATCGGTGAGTTTTGTTTAGTGAGTTATGAAAAAGAAAACAAACAATGTCATCGGATATCTCAAAATATCCCATGTATGTACCATTTCTTCTCTATACGACAAAATGCAGACCCTTTTGCTTTGTTTCCAGTTTTTGTGAACATGAATGGGTCAATACTATGGGCTCTTCCTCCTATGCCTTTGTCTCTGCCTCCATCACCCATATTCTCTTCACTCTTCTTCCCAACACTAATTTTATATTCATTTCTCTAATACTATGTAGTCTTTTTTAAGGGTTTTGTTTTGTTTGATTAGGATAATTTGGTTCTTTTCTATCTCAGATTTCTAAATGTGTTTTTTTTTAAATTCCGAAGAGAGACCCACTAAATTTGAACATTAACCTTTTATAAGAACATATATTACTGTAGAATTCGTAAGTTTGACGCATTGTGGAAGGAGTGTCGAACGAATTTAGATTCAACTCGACCAATGTTGAATCCCACGACCGTAGACCTATCATGTGCCGACGAATCCTACGACCGCTTTGCCTATCTCGTGCCGACACGTGGTGGTGAGACCCAAAGACCGTTTGCCTCCAACAGTAATCAATGGTAACTTGATTAAAAATCTATTTTTTTTCTTCTAATTCCTCCTATAAATACCGCTCAACATTCAACTCATTTCCGCTACTCTTTTCAATTCTCTTCCCAAAAATTCTCAAATTCTCCCGTAAGATAGTCTCTCGCAATTTGAAACCCAACAATTATACGTGCAGAAGCTTGATGAGCTGGAGAACATGGACAAATCGCTTATGAACCCAGAACAGCTGCAAACGACACCAGGCCAAGATTAAGAGGTTTGAGAGCCTGCTTGAAAGTACCTTCCACCAGTAGTTGTAATTGTGGTATTATCGGATAGTACATCGACACCATACTTTTCAAATATAATTAGCATCGATTATTTTAAAATTTTAAATTTCCCCAATGTCTTATGACTTATGAGTGATTATTTTTGTTAATTATGATACTTATTATTAAATTTTTAGTTATAAATTATTTAACCAAATATAAATTCAGATACATTTATTGAGACTAAATTAAATCAATTGACAAGATATAAATTCATTATTTAATTCCTGGATTCGGCAACCTGATCCAACACCATGCAGACAGTCCTGCCTAATCCAGTCATTTAACAATTTTATCCGATCCAACACACATTTAATTCCTCAATTCACATTCTGATTCAACAACCATTGCGGATGTTCTAAGACAATCAATATAACTAACATGATCATATGACGGTTGAAAACTCCGAAAAGATAAAACCCTAATGTTTTTTTTTATTCTCTTTAAGATTTATCTATTAGTAACATGTTTCTTAAAAGCTTCAATTCATTTGACCTTTTTAATTTTCTTTCCTCTTTTTGTAGCCGTTATTTTCCTTCCTAACGTTACCTCACACCAAAGAAAATGGTGAAACCTAATAAACCTTGACAAAGAAAATGGTGAAATGATGCACCTAATCATGATCAATGTGAGGGTCTTTATTTTAGTAACATTTTCAAACCATCACATGATCAAGGTGACATAGTGGGTCCCAACCATTCATCATTAATAAATTCTTTAATTAGACTCAATTATATATATGCATGTGAATGCCCCATCCCCATGTTATGATGATGCTTGTGACCTCCTTCTTTTACTTTCCCTAAATGGAATTGCACCCACAACAAATTCCAATTATCCCATCACTCCACAAGTAAATATATAATATCAAAGATGTTAGATGCCTCAATTATTATTTCATCCTATTTTTTATTAATATTCCCCATTTAGAGGAATGAGATGTTCAAGAATTTATTACTTTCCTTTCTTAAAGTTTTGTTTTACTTGATTTAAAAAATAAAGTTTCATGTTTTCATACACATAAATTTTGAATTTTGAATTCAAATTAGTGTAAACGGGAAAAATCACTATTTACATTAAAATATTAAAAACATATTTCTACTACCCAAATAAATTATTAATTTTCAGTTTGACTTATGACCTAATGACATCATTTATATATTTGAAAAAAAAATCAATACTTTTTCTTTCAAAACTGATTTTAACATGTATGGGAAATACAGGAATTGATGTAATTAAATTGAATTGGGATGGAATTGTTTCTCTCAAAATTAAAAAGTGAAGCTTTTTTGTTTACTGTTTAATTTTTATAAATGTCATCACTTACCATTTATGATGCGGAAATGGACGACCCAGCAACTACAAAAATATCAAACATTTTACATTTTCTTCTCCTCTTCTTCTTTGTGTAGTTGTGGGAGCTATAAAGGCTCAGTGACAGAGGATACAAAAATTCAGAGAAACCCAGTTTTGTTTTTCGTCTAGATAGGTCTTTTTCTGGTTTTGTAGAGTTGTTTGGTTTGTTGCGGGAAAGTAAGAGATGGGTATTGCTAATGAGGAGGCGATCAAGCAGTTTCAGCTGTTGATTGAACAAGGTTAGCTTCAGAGAACCCAATTCATGGCTGCTTCATGCTCCTTCCGCTATGATTTCTAATGTTTTTTTGGGTTGTTGCAGCGGACGAGCCGCTGAAGAAGTCATTCGAGGTTACCCCCTAACCTATGTTTCAACCTTTCACTTTTTTCGATCTGTTTTCTGTGTTTGTTTGCTGAGAAAATAACATAGAAAGTTGAGTTCTTAGTATCAGATTTTGCTTATTTGGGTGTTCAAAAGTGTCTTGCTCGAGTTGGGAAGAAATTGAACTGATCTGCTTATTTGGGTCCGCCTTATAGTTTCTGGAAAACACTAAAGTCTTTTCATGCTTTACTCTAATTGTTGATTTCATCTGGGTGTTCTAGATTTTGCTCCAATTTTTTTCTTAATTTAGTTTTTTGTTCATGGGTCAGATCCATTTGTTACTTCTTATCTGCAGTGAATTGGTTGTCAATATTCGTCACCTGGTTAGAATGCTTCATTTATTTATTTTCATTAGTTGCTGGAACGATCTCCCCAAATTGCTGATGATCCTGACATTTGGTGGATCTGTATAATGTTTTGATGTTGGGGATTATGTGTTAGGAGTTGAACACTGCAGTTAGTAGTTTAATTTCGGAATTATTATTGTTGTTATCATATAATCTTTTATACGAGTAATAAGTTGGATTGTTGATTGTCTCCAGACTGAATCTTATGGCTCTACAAAGCTTAGACATGTAAATTGATAGATTCAGTGTTTAATATTTTGTGGTGGGTTAGACATTGCCTATCTTGAAAAAGCATTATCATGTTGCTCGTTTAAGTGAATTCAGGGTCAAATGATTTTTTTAGCTTTGTAATGTTCCTCATCACATTCTATGATCGATTCAAAATATATGGATTGACTGTTGCATTTATGAGATCTTACAAGATTACAATTATGACAGCACTACAGTACTCAATGAGTCATGGAATCATATCAGAGAACCTGTTTGATTGATGGCTAGTTTAATTTTTGATACCACTTTATTGAATAGCATGTGAATGATATGGAGATCTTCCAACTTTAGTGAGTCTGTCTTAAAGGTGATCATTCAGAGTCTGGGTTTAAAGTACCAAAAACCAAATTATTGCATGGTTCAATATTGTGATCTTTGTCTCCTAAATTTTTCCATGTGTTCTTGTTTCATAATTCATTGGAATAAACCTCTTCTCTAGTGCATTAAAGAGGCAAGAATGATAGTTTAATTGTTGAAAATATATTTGAATCACAAGATGCACATAAATGATATTTTAACTTTCTGCTTCTCCTTCATTCCAGGTTATGCATCAAGGATATCGAACTGAGAGTATTGTGCGGTTTCTCCAAGCAAGGGATTGGAATATTACCAAAGCCCATAAGATGGTTGGACCATTTGTTTTTTGAAATAATTATTTCAATCGTTCTTTGTTAGCTTATATTTTTATTAAAGTTTTGTTTGATTACACACATTTCCTTACCGATGTTCAATTCTTCCAGTTGCTTGATTGCTTACAGTGGAGGGTAGACAATGAGATAGACAATATATTATCGGTGAGTATTACTATGCAACTATAGATGAATGGTGTTTATTGACATCCTAATATATGATCCTTACATTTGTGTTATATTGCCACTTTCTGCTTTGCTATCTGCAAGTATCATTTTACCACTATAGTCTCAATGACTGATAAATATTATAGGTTATTGTTTTTTCAGTGGTTTGGTTTTGTCTAATCAATTATTGATTGCATCACTGCTTTTATTTTTTGTTATATGTGCAGAAACCAATAATACCTACTGAATTGTATAGAGCAGTGCGTGAGTCTCAGCTCATGGGGTTGTCAGGCTACTCGAAAGAGGTATTCTCATTCGATAGAGCTTATATCGGTCTTTGATATCTCAGACAATTCAAACCTTTCAATGTCTTTATTTGTTTGTTATTTCCCCAAAACTTCCCAACAAAAGTGTCTGCAGTCATATCCTCAACATTATGTGTTTTTGCAGTTTGGCCTATGTTTTCTCTCTCTCTCTCTCTCTCTCATATTTCTGTGTTGAATTTGCCAGGGACTTCCAGTCATTGCTATCGGCGTTGGGCTCAGTGCATATGACAAAGCTTCAGTAAGAAAACAAATATTAATATATGTTGGGCTCAGTTCTTGGCATCATTTTTCTTTTATTTTTATTTTTGGGCTTTGTGTTATTTAAAACTGTTCACTGATTTCACGTGTTATACTCATTCTGACATAAAGTACCTTTTTGTTTACTGTTTAGGTGAATTACTATGTGCAGTCACATATCCAAATGAATGAATATAGGGATTGTGTTGTACTGGTGAGTAGGTTTTGTCAAACCTGAGGTGTATTTATCATTTCTAGCATGTATTTTTCCATGAATCCTGATCTGTTGCTATTGTTGTAGCCTGCTGTGTCAAAGAAATGTGGAAGACCTATAACCACTTGTTTAAAGGTTTTGGATATGACTGGTCTAAAGCTATCAGCCCTAAACAACATAAAGGTACATTTTGTATTGTGTAATCCTCTGGCTTTTGAATTCATGTTTGAACAATCCCATCACGATGGATCATCATCCATCAGGTTCTATGTAACTGTAAGACCAATATCTACCGGAGAAGATGAGCTTATATTGCCCACAAGCTCATACAAGCATAAATATCCTTCTGACTTTCTGTTTGATCCATTTATGCAGCTATTGACAGTTATTTCTACAATTGATGACTTGAATTATCCAGAGAAGACAGATACATACTACATCGTCAATGCACCCTACATATTTTCAGCATGCTGGAGGGTTTGTGTTTATCATAACATTTTGTTAATGCTGCTTTTACATCCACACACAATGTATCACAATGGAGCACCACACACTTATGGTTGCTTACACCAGGGTTCGAAATCTGGTCCTCCATTGTGTTGGAGGAAGCTCTTAACCACTGGGGCAACTTGAGTTGGTCACAATGTATCACAATTAACGGGTTAAGTATTTCTACATGAAGCCTCATACTTGAAATGTTTGCAGGTTGTGAAGCCCCTTCTGCAAGAAAGGACCAGGAAGAGAATTCAGGTGTTGCAAGGTTGTGGAAAAGATGAGCTACTCAAGGTAAGGCAACCTAACCTAGACTTCCATGCTTTTGAACTCTCTTTTAGGATCATGTAGGAGTAGAGCAAATATAATTGAGATCTTGTTTGATGTGCAATTTGGGTTACAGATTATGGATCTTGCATCCCTCCCACATTTCTGTAGAAAAGAAGGATCTGGATCATCTCGATATTCAGGAAACGGGACTACAGATAATTGTTTCACACTGGACAATGCTTTCCACCAACAGCTTTACAGCTATGTAAAAAGACAAGCAGCCCGTCTACAGCCCATTGTACCAGCCCGACAAGGATCATTCCATGTGGGCTTTCCCGACCCAGATCCTGAAGATGCCAAGATTGCCAAGACCATAGAATCCGAGTTCCACAAAATAGGGGACAAGAATGGTATCTCTAACTCATTCAAGGGCTTGAAGGTTAGTGGCGACTGAAGCATGAAGGCACGCCTCAAGACCTAATCCTTGCTAGGGTTGGTTCGTTGAGAGTTTTAGCTGTGCATTGACTCGATGCATGCTCTCTATATGACAAAGCTTATCTGCTGTAGCAACATGTTACCTACCTTGGAGTGGGTTATTAATTCTTGCTTATATGATATATATGCTGCTATAAGCATAAGATCAGATACAAGATTTTATGAATCCTGACCTTTACAGGCATAAATAAGCACATCTCTTATATCAGCACAGGTTAGCAATGAATGGCCTATGAAAATCCATACCAATTAAGAAGCATCATGTCAATAGCAACAGGAATGAAAGGTGGGCCAAAATATTTTCATTTCAAAAGGCATATCTAATAGAAAACATACAATGCCAAGAAGGCAAGTTGGAAATTTATGCAAGGGGAAATTGCAAAAGCTTGTTCTTAAATTATTTCTAGTTCGAGCAAATTGGTGGTGTTAAGTTTAAAAATGTGTAAATGTTTTCTTAAATTCCAAAATGGAACACCGTTCTTAATATTGTGAATTTTGTTGAGCAAAAGACCATAATACCTCCACGCTTAAATTTGGACAAAACACGCCACTTTTCACATAATTCAGTCCCGCTCAAAGTGGAGTGGTAGGAATCAGAATACATGTAAGCTTTTATTGATAGATGGATATGAGGTATGGTTAGAACTTGTGCTAGGAGAAGTAAATAGATAAATGGTTTTGTTTTGATCTCTATTGAATGAGATTTGTAACATGACACTGGTAGAAATAAATGAAAATGCAGCATATAATCATAGAAACATGACAATACAAATCTGCAAAGAGTATAATATTACCTTACAAACATGAAGGCACAAATCTACAAAATACATCCAAACATGAGAACAACAATCTGCAATAAGCGTATTTAGGAATTTAGAATTTCCAATGTTGGCACGTGACATCACGTGCGACGGTTTCTATTAGTTTTGGGTAACATTGCTATATTTTGGAATTTATGCACAAGTTTCTGCGCATTTTTAAACTTAACAACACCAATTTACTTGAACTGGAAATTTAGGGGGAGGTTTTTGCAATTTCCCCTTAATATTACAAACCAATACTTCAACTGAATAAAAAATAAATACTGTCTCTAACTTATACTTCAGGTTGTGTAGAAGGCATCCATATATGCATACATAATTACATCATGCTTTAGATCATAAAAACGAAAATAAAGAAATAAGGTAAGTCAAACCTAGACCTAGTTGTTGCACCTGCCAGATCAATTCCTCAGCACCTGTGACAAGCTTTCTTCAATAGGCAGCAAATGAACACCCTCTTAAATATATGGGTTTCAAGTTTGTATATCACAAGCGTCTGTAGCAGATATAGGCAACACCGACAGAGACAGCAGCACAAGCAACAGCTAGAACAGCATATGTATCTTCACGCTCCCAGCTCTCAGACCATGTTGGCATGGCACAAATCCTCCGTCCTTTACCACTATTCATCCTAGAGATTAGTTTCTTACTGCTGCTCATCCTTTCAACACTTCTCTTCTTCACCATTTCATCAACACCTATCATATCTTGTGCTATTTTCTGACAGCAGCCTAAGGATAAGGAGTTGGAGCCCCCCTTCTCCTGGCAACACTCTATACCTATACCTTCAGCTCCAGCTTGGCCTTCACTCCTTTGTGTTTGTGCTGACTCACCATTTAATTGAAGCCTTTGTTCTTGTGCTTTCTTCTGCTCGTCTTCTGATAAACCCATCTGACCCCTGAAAAAAAAGAGAGAATCATCATATGAAAAACTAGTTTAACTATCAGAACACAGAACAACGATGTGAATCAAAAGTTACCTCCAAAGCCAATCAACAATTTCTCCTTTCCCAATATGCTGCTCGAGTAATATTGGCACATCATCTGGGCTCACATATCCGTACCTGAAGAGAATCAAGAGCAGAAGGCTCTTTTATTGACCTCTAGATACTCTAGAAGATTGATTGTCCAGCTACAGTAACAATATATAAATTAATAGATTAATGTTCTCTTACCAGTGCCCGGCGATTTCACCCTTGATGTTTGGTCCAAAAATAATAACATTTCCAGCATACTTATGCCCTCCAATATGTGAGCATGGGCTAACTGAAACCTTACCCTGAAGACCGCATGATTCTATCTCTTCTCTGAACCTACTGACCAGGGGTGGGCCACAAACACCACAACGGCGATCTCGACTACCATGAGAACACACAAAAACATATGTTCCCTTCAATCTTTCAGGAGTACCAGGAAGCCACACACCATCCTTCACTAGAACTTCTTCAACGAAGGTGTCAACATCAAAATGTGTCAATCTCCTGTATTCTTTGCCAAAATAACACAGTATTAATGAAATGGGGCCAAGACTGGTATTTAAGAACCAAGAAGAGAAGAGAAAGGGGAGGCAATAGCAATAATATAATAAAAAAAATAACACCAAGATAGAGCTTGTAGTTGACCTGTATCTAATCATGTCCGGGAAGATTAATACATCTCCATTTGATGTCTCAGTACCATCATGTCCTTCACAGATTGTCAAGCTTGTCTACAGAAAAGAAGGGGAGCCATATCAAGAGGAAATATGTTTATCACCCAACTAATGTTGTACTGGAATTGGAATAGAAGAATATTTAAGAAAAAATAAAAAGGAAACTTGCATTATACAGCACAAACGAAGTACTAATTGTATCATCGAGGGTCAAATGATAGCCTTAAATCCAAAAAACATTAACCACACCATTGTGACATCATCCAAATAAATGTTCATAACCCACCCATCATGAAATGGAAATGCCCAGTTAACCAGAGAAACAAAAGGAAAGGCTTCTTTTTGTATGGTATGTTTCAATTCAACTCATCAAAAGTACTTGATGCAAATGAAAATTGCACACCATATCTTCAGTTATGGCACATACATGTACTAGCTTAAAATAAATGCAAGAGAACCGTAATTAAAACATGTCACAACTATAAGCTTTATAAGCAGAGATGTAGAGTGAAATACAGACATGTTTGCATCCACATGCCCAGAAGCGTGGCATAGCGCGAACTAGGTACTTCATAGAATCAGTTTCTTTTATTGATTTAATTTCCTTAAAAACAAAATGGAAATATAAGCAAATAGTTCACAAAGAACTACTACTGAAATCATATTCAAAGCTAAGAAAATATGTCTGAAGAAAGTAACTTAATATGACTCACATGGAAGCCCGCTTAATCACAAACTGGGCCTTCGGCCAACCTAGGTTGAAACTAGTTCCTACAAACTTCTGAATGATGTAATCCTCGAAACACACGACTTCTTTGACTTATAAAGTAAACTCACCACAATCAAGTTACCAAAATAAGAGAGCGCTCAGCGTATAATAGATACTCATAAAAATAGTAATTTTGCCAACATTCGTTACATATGATATGAAAATTATGCTGTCACAAAAAACACGCATATATAACGGCTACTGTGGATCCCGTCTCAACACCACGCAAAGTCAAGATAAGGAATGCATCACATTTCTAATTCATACCCAAACTTCTATTTTCAGTCCCGAATCAGTTACCTCCTCAACTAATTACAAAAAACTATTTCATGGCGAAATAAATCTAACTCCTGAAGGCAAACCTATTTGGAACAACCCATTCAAAGAAAGTGAAAACAAAACCCCAACTGATCTCAAATCAAATCAATAGAATTACTAATAAACTAAACTCTATAGAATACTTAGCAGACCAGATCCCCTAACATCTCCAAATGTCATCTAGTCATTGAAAGAATCACATACCCACTTATAATATATGAAAAGATAAATATCCCAGACCACTGAAAAAACTCAGAAAAATTGCTTCTTTCACCTAGAATCACAAAATTATTCCAGAAAAAACAGCACAGGATACACTGTAAATCAGGAAAATCAGCAACTCTAGCAAAACAAAATCAACAATAGATCATAAACCAGCTAATCACAATCCCCAAATCATCCGGAAAACAAAACCTAAACACATTGCCCCAAATACCCATTTCAAATCAGAGAGTAAAACCCAGATAGATTCAAAACCCACCACACACCTCTTTCCTCATATCGGCCTTCCTGGAGAGTAAAGCAGCGGAGAGCAGCCTGGGGAGGCGATCGAACTCGGCGGCCTCGATCCTGGGGGGCCAGACCTGGGGGTTCTTGTAGCAGAGGAAAACGTGGCGGGCGTACAAGTGGACGGTGCCGGCGAGAGGGTTCTGGCGGAACTCGGGACGGGAGAATCCAAACTCGGCGTCGTTGGAGGAGGTGTTGTCGAGGAAGCCCTCGTTCTGGAAGCTTCCGGAGGCGCTTCCGATGTGGGAGTCGGAGAGGAAGCTGTCGGTGATGGGGGAGGAAGAGGAGGTCGGATTGTTGAGGAAGGAGAGCTGCTCGTCTCGGTCTCTGTTGCTTGCCATGACTGAGACTGTGAGAGCTTAGCTTGCAAGTGAGTGTTTGGGGGAGAAGAGAAGAGAAGATGGTTTTGTTCCACTTCCAACAGAGAGATGGGATGCGGCAACCAGGTCAAGTCCTGTCAAGACCTTGTTCGTTTGCTCAAAAATTTCGATAATGAGTGTTTATTTCCTAATAAATTTGATTTTTATTACCCACCTAATTTTGTAGATTTTAACTTCGTTACATTTTTTAGGCATAATATCAGAATATAAGCAACTAATTTTACAAACTTGCGGTCTTCTTTCGTCTTAACTCATTTAGTTATAATAAACTTATTCTTATGGTTTTCATCCGTTAGTTTATCTGACAGTGTTAAGTTTTAAGTGAAATGTCAATATTGCCCCTGCACAACAAAAATGGTTCTTCTTCTCCCGCAAGTCTCCGGCAGTTATGGGCAGACCTTTTGTCCTCCGACGACACGTAACTTCCTTCAGTGATGCAAAACTTCCTCGCTGTCCAAACACTCCCATAGAATTCATCTACAGAGAGACAAAGACCCATCTCACACTTTCATTTTCCTTTTCCACTCTTTACGTTCTATAACTTTATCTTCTTTTCCTCCATTTCCACTGTTTGATTTTTCTCTCTTTCCAAACACACACACTCTCTCTGTCGTGATTCAACAACTCCTACCAACATAATCACAAACAATTTTGATGATTTTTGAGATTTTAAGCTCAATTTAATTTAATTTAGCTTTCATTGCCTCATGCTTGGTTTGGAACCGTAACAAAACCAAAATAAAAAAATGGTAGCTTTAACCAAAATTAGGAGATTCTTCAAGTGCATCTGGCAAATCTGCATATGGCGATTCGTCCATCTCTTTTTGTGATAGCTTTGTCTTTTTGAGTTCGCCAAAAAAGATCAACACCAAGCACAACATTTAGATTTATTGGTTTCGTCACACCTTTTTTCAGTCACCTTGTGGAAGTTTATATTCAATTTTTGAGTCGGGAATCGGAATGACCTTTTTTCAGTATTAATCATCTGTTTTTATAAATGTTTTGATATTCACACTTGAAAATATTGATCCACTTGTGTCGGGTAATATGCTATTGTTTTGGAATGCTTGCCCTGAAAACTTAGGTGCTGCAGGGAGGCCAAGGAGTCTCATCATCAGTAGTCCAACTGAAACTGCTGGAGTTTCCCAAACCAAACAACCACTTCGGACGTTAATTAGAAATTGTTAGCTGAATTGGATAATGTTGAGCAAGGGCTTAGCACACCTATGGTTTCTAATCCAAACGTGTACATAATATGGAGGTCCTAGAGTATTGTTGACCGGCAGACAATCAAGTCTACTCTGTCCCCATCGACCTTAGCCTAAAAATTGTGACCCATCAATCAGATGCACATTCTCTCCATCCTCTGGCCGGAATTCCCACCAGCTAGCTTCAGGTATAGGTCGTCTTTCCTAATCCTGAAAACAACGACTTTGTCCTCATTGCGTTGCTCAACACCATTAATGTATGCCCCCGTAAGCACTGTCCATCGGTAGATCAAGTCTATATATCTGCAAGGAGGTTGTGGTTTCGATCTCAGCATCGGGATCCTCCCCCAATCTTCCAGTTTATTCACCTACTCATCCTCGCCTTTTCCCTTTTCACTCATTGGGCAGTCCTCCTGTTGGACACTCGTATCCCACTGTTTTTACAGCAGCCGCCATACTCCTAATTAGATGGTCACTACTTATATAATGAATTGACCAAAATGTCATCTTGGGCACGTGTGCGTAGGGCATTGGTTGCTGGAGTGTCGGGTGTGAAATGACATAATACCTTGG
>JAYMSU010000330.1:0-15046 GCA_036897765.1 Erodium chrysanthum | reverse complement strand
TTGAGGGAAGTTGATTTAGAGCATTGCAGTGTATGCTGATAGACTATAATAGTGTCACCAAGATTTAATCAAGTAAATTGTACAAAAACGAGCATCATTCACAGTACTCTTCTCAATCTTCAGTCGGAAGTGCATACGATTTTTATTAAAATGAAAGTTTTCGAAATTATATCATACTAGATACTGAAATTACAATAGTCTTCCCACAATTCTCATCTTCAGCAGTTTAATCTTCTTCAAGTGGATCAACATCTTCACCACAATTTTCTTCTTCAGATTGCCATCTTGGCCATAATCTCTTGCACAACCAGGATTTTTATACCCAGGTTGAAAATGATAAGGTCCATATCAATCAATTTATGTTCACACATGTTGTCATTTGGTTTTTGTAGAATTGGTTTTGAAGGTGTAAAATTTGAAATGGTTTGTGGAAAAAATGAAGTGTGGTAGTTCATGATGTATATGAAGGGGGAAAAGAGACGTTGATAAAGAAAAATTCTCCCAAATTAGCCATGTAGCACAACGTCATTGGAGGAGGAGGATATCGTCGAGACTCAGGTGACTGCGTGGACGAATTGTGTCTCGGATGCAGCTGTTGGTTACCTTAACTTGTTAAAATCGTCAAGTACACATGACGCTCGATCGCCCGACTCAGTGAAGATCGTCCAACAATTCGATTGATTTGTCGTCTATATTATTGACAATTCGCCCCACATTATTTATAGATGCTTATGCAATAGGGAAAAAAAAGTAAAAAAAAAAAGAAGATAAAGGCGTATATATGATTTGAGCATAACTAGAAACGACAAAATGGGTATTCCAAACGAAGAGATTCGGTTTCCGACGTGGCAGAATCTGGTGAAAAGACAGTTGAGATTGAAGGAGGGAAAAGGAAGAAAGAAAACAGAGAAGGGGGCAAAAGGGCTGTGAGGGAGAGGCAATATACAGAGGAAGAGGCGCACACTTTCTCTCACATTTTCTCGCTTGCCAAACACGAAAATCACTCATCTCGTCGATTCGTACTTGTGCTTTCACTGCTTCCTCCTCCTCCTTTCTGGATCAGATTACTCCGAATTTTCAATTCGTCCTGATTTTCCCCAAAATCTCCTCGCAAATCCCAATGTTGGTAAATATTCCTCTCCCTTTCTAAGCTCTCTGTTGCGTTTTCACGTTCCCTGCCTGATTCTGTTTGGTTGCCGAGAAAACTGAAGGAAATGAAAATAAATTTGATGGCTACCTTTTAAAAAAATTGCTGTCTGTTCTGGATTTGCAGGAGCGACCTATTAGTATTAGATGATTTGATTTCTAAACAAAATTGAACTTATGGAAGCTTTTATCTCTTTTTTTTATTTATTTCCTAATGGCAGCAAAATGGAGCTTGGAAGAAAGCTGCAGAGATTTGACGAGTTTGAGCAGTTTGGCAAAACCCTAGGTTTAGATTGTTTTGAAGACATTTAAGAGCTGGTACGTTCATTAATGTACTAATTTTTTTTTTAATATTTGTTTTTTCTTGTAGTTCACCATTTTATGTTATTGATGATGATGTTTTGCTGCAAATTGCTTATATTACTTGGAGGCTTCAGTTAGGTGGACATGAAGGTTTATGCAATTTAGGTTTCGTTGCAAGTAAAATAGGGTTTTGGGACAGCCATGGGCAAAAGGAATAGATGAAAGTTTTGTTTTGCACTTTAGTAGCGGAAGCTTAATATGGGGCGAAAATGGAAATTGTGTTGTCATCCTTCAGAAGTTTGGTATGGTCTGAATGGATTCATTCCTGCACAAGGGTTGAGTTAATATTGCAATGTGAATGGCTGATTTTAGGAGGACTACTTCTGAAAGGGAAATTGAGCAGGTAGCTCTCTCTCCCCTATATCTTCGGCTTATTTTTCTATTCCTGTGACATAACCTTGTATGTATATTTCATAACCATCAGATAGCCAGACATGACCTGATGAATGTATCAATTTCGATCTCCTTTGACTCTATTTGTATAAGCCTCTTGAGGCTTCAACATTTCTCATCTCAAACTGTCATAATGGCATGGCCCTTTCATGATTATTTATCACTTGGAAAATAACTTGAAGTTCATATCTTCCATTATATGCAACCAAAAAAAGAACCAAATTACTTGCATTATATCCTAATCCATGCCCCGAGTAATTTAGTCTTGCAGAACTAACACTTGGCACTCTTAACTTGTTTCCAGAACTTGTCTCCGATTCAAGAATCGGAAATAAATAGTCTTGTTTGAATCTTGTATTTCAGTCTCTGGAATTGTGGATTTTTTAGTTGATGATTTGTAGGCACCTTAGATCATTATATGCTTTTAAATTTACATATTGTCATACATGCAGGCCCTTGCTGCTCTTAAGAAAGGTGAAAATTTACTGAAGTATGGGCGCCTGGGAAAACCAAAGTTCTTTCATTTCCGGCTCTGTAATGTGAGTTGCTTTGCATTCTTGAGAAGTAAAAATGAATTATTTCCATTGGCTTCTAGAAAGTGGTTTCTTGTCATGAAAGTTTGTATTGTTTCCATAATCCTGAATGTATAGTGCTTTGCTGCCTAGCTCCATTTTGATCTTCTTGATTTCTTATATGTCAGTTCAGTTAACAATAGAACTGGAAGAATTTGACTTGGTTCTGATCCAAGTTGTTGGCTTCTATATGAAGCAGATTTTGAGTAATGTTACACATTATTGGATCTCGTGGTAGTGACAGGCTATGAAGCACGAAGCACCATTTAGGAAGAAAACAGTGTTGGATTTTGGGGTGAGATGTGGCACATGAATTTTATTGTATTATTTAAGAAATATACGAAGCCAATACAATTTACCAAATACTGTTGGGCCAGCTACATCAATCCTTTAGCAAAATTCCTTGGGTTCTTCGGTTTATATTTTCTCTCTCTGCTCCACCCTATTTAACACCATCTCTTGCATTAGCCCAAGGACAGTCATGCCTTCTCTTGTTATTTCTTTCCAAGCTAAAAAGAATAATTTAAAAGATAGTGATAACCAAGGTTGTTTTTTGACGTAAACTTGTGTGAGTGATTTATAATGATTAATGCCTTGGCATGTTGAAAATGGAATTAAATGCTTACTATTTGTAATTTATAATAAAGGCGGCTTGGATTACAAGTTCATTTTATTGTTAATGTAAAATATATCTCTTTTAATTCAAAAAACTTGTGTGTCCTCTGTTTTCTGCAAGATCACCCGTCAAAATTTGTGCTTCATAGCTGAATGATATCTGCTAACTGAAATTTATAATTCTTTGTCATCTTTTAAAACTTATTCATATTTAGGAGGTTGGTTTCTGGCCGATTAGACCTTTTCTATTCAACTAAAAGACTAACAACACTTTGCACTATCTTTTTGTTTCTTTGCGTTTTAAATGTCCTTTTAATTTTGTTGGCTCTTGTAATCATCCATCGTATGATTAATTACAATGCACATCTTTCAATATTTGTTGATGTACTCCACATTGATTAGTGTGGAGGCTATCACTTCTTAATATACTAGTTGAGCCTATCACTATTAGCTTAGGCTTTTAAGTTCGAGGAAATCAAACATGACCAGAGCAAGTTATGTCTTGGACTTGTGGCGTGTTTGGGTTGCCTACCTTTGTGGTCTCCCGACTCTTGTTTACCGTGAAGAGATGAATACTTGTAATGGCCCTACGTGTTAAAACTGTAGGCATGCACTTTAGGTGGAGTCTTGATGCATCCCATAACAGTTGGATCGTGGAGATTTTGTGAACTCTTAACATATTTGTTGGGACCTACACTTGCTATCTGTATAAATTTAAGATATTCATGTAACATTGATGACTGATGCAGGTGTTATATAAGTTTTAAGACACACCTGACAATGAATATATATAGATAGGATATCCCCTCCCTCTCTGAAGCTGAACTACATTAATGATCTTTATGTATGGATGGTGGCTATTATATTAAGTCTAAAATCATGTTTCAGGATCAGAAAATGCTGATATGGACCTCTGGCAATGAAGAGAAACATCTTAGGCTAAGTCAAGTTTCAAAGATTGTACCTGGACAGCGTACTGTAAGCTTCTGCCATCCTTAACTCTCATGATACCAAGAAAAGGTTCATTGAAAATAGTACCCTTTATTTATCAAAACGGAAGTGCTACTGATTCATATATACCTAAAACTACCGAAATTAGAAATTAAGCTCTGCGGTTTCAGGTCAGTTCTCTGATTGAACTAATGTATTTGGCTTCCATAACTTTGCCCAATAAGCTTCTTTGACCTCTTATCTCTGTGACTCACATGCGTAAACACATATCTAAATAGAATGTTTCTTTCATTCGGTCACTCAGGTAGAATATAGAAATTCTTGCGAGTAAATTTGTGATTTATACTCGGATTTACAGTAGACTTGGGTTACTTCAGTCACCCAAATCGGGACCATACACTGCCTTCCCAAATGAACAAGCCACAGCCCAGTGTGATAAGCAGGGTCTAAATTTTATCTAGTTGTTCTTCCCATAACTGTTGGGACAGAGTGATTACAGTGAGAATGATTTAATTGGATCCATAGTTTATGCCTTAAACTTAGGCGTATTTCCTATTTCAGTTTGAGTCAACCCTTGTAATTCTCTATTCTCTTATCAAATGACTGCTACACTATCCTGAAAAAAATTACTGCAACACTATAACTTCTTTAACTTCACAGCCTTATTAGTCTTCTCCTGCTTATATCAATTCCCATTACAATTATAAGTTTGTTTTGTTATGTGATACTTCATCTTCCTAGTTTAGGTTACCATTCTATAAGAGAAACTACTTTAGTATAGAGTCTGCATTCAAACACTGCAATGGCTTCTATTGTTACTTCCCATTCCCTGTCCACCATACTAAAATTGGACGTCTTACTTTAAGTGTTCATTGTCCTCTTTTATAAGGGAGTAAAACCTTGTTTTCCAATAGTATATTAAAATTAGTTCTTTATAACTGATTTTGTTACAAGGACACTAGTGCAAATTCAAATAATTATAATTTTTTCAGTGTACGAAAAAAGTCCAATAGGGCATTAAAACATAAAAATAATTATGAGTGAGAAAATGGAATGGAGGGAGTATTATAAATAAACAAAATATTTTTGAGTGACACACATTTGGTCTTCTAAATAAATAAAGTTTTTAAAAAAACCTCAAAATCATTTGTACAATGCAGAGCATTTTTACTAGGGGTACTGTAATTTTAAATATGCACTTTGACTTCTCCTTTGCTAAAAACCCTGTTATTTTAGTGAAATGATCTGGAACATGATCACTGCTTCTATGCATGTTTTTTCAGGCAATATTTCAACGGTACCCAAGGCCAGAGAAGGAATGCCAGTCATTTTCTCTTATATATGGCAACAGGTCCTTGGATTTGGTAAGTGTATTGTGCTATTGCTTACACACTGTGTGTACTTTATGATGAATAATTACATGATGATACTTGTCTCCGCAATTTTATTGTCTTCTGAATAAACTGTTGAAGTTTAAGCCATGACAAGTTTATGCATATTGCACTTTCTGGAACTCTTTTTCTGCAAATCACTTTAAGAACTTATCTGTCCACAGATTTCAGCTAATTCCATAAAAAGTTAGTATTTACATGTTCAAGCTTAACCCTTTTTTATGGCCCGTGAACTGAAGCAAGTGCTACTAGTAGGCCACGGCTTAGAGAAGAAGAGCAATATAGGTCTTTGCTTTTTGGTCTTCTAAAATTTGCCGTAGGTTCCTTTGGCTCTGAAGGAGAAATTCCCGATGGTTTTAATAAATGAATCCTTAGACTGATAATAATGATTTCTCATTATTAGTCTGTATGAAGTTGCAACTACAAAGAAGTTTAGATTTACTGTAATTTGAAACACCGTTGGACCAAATGTTATTTATTTCTTGTACACATTTTTTAACATAAAAAATATGTGTAGTAATCTAATTACTTTTTTTTTGCATTTATTTAATAATTTCTTAAATCATTGTAACATCTCTATTGTCTTGTTGACTTTGTTCAATAGATATGCAAGGACAGGGAAGAAGCTGAAGTCTGGCTCACTGCTCTTAAGGCACTGATTCCACAGGGTAACTATGACAAAGGGAGAAGCGATGTGACAAGAGGAAGGTTGTTGTCATCAGATGGTCCAAATCTTCATACACAGTGCT
This sequence comes from Erodium chrysanthum, assembly GCA_036897765.1. Taxonomy (NCBI): domain Eukaryota; kingdom Viridiplantae; phylum Streptophyta; class Magnoliopsida; order Geraniales; family Geraniaceae; genus Erodium; species Erodium chrysanthum. The sequence goes on along the minus strand of JAYMSU010000330.1, from coordinate 8,866 downwards.
TTCCATCTGATGCATCATCTAGTAGCAGTGATATGATAAATAAGGTTTTGCTATTTATGTTGAGATCCATGGAATCCATATTACCTATTTGTTTAACTTCCATGTAGATTTGTTTACTTGTTCTAGCTATTTCAGGATCCAGGAGACTGCCATACACCTGAAAGTTTCCAAGCTAGAAGATGGAAAACATTATCTGACATTATAACATTTACTGCAGCAGCCAAGTCTCCAACTAAAGCTCACTCAGAGAGTTTAGATCGTCAAAATAGCAGCTACACTGCAGTTGATGTAACTCGAAATAGTTTATCCAGTGGATTAAGTTCTTCTAGCCAGGGATCTTCTCATGATGATTTTGGTGCTTCGGGTGACGTTTTTATCTGGGGTGAGTGCATTAGCAGTTTGCTGGTTCGTGGAAGTCTATCTGCTGCAACAAATTATATACTTCTGCCAAAGGTCCTGGAAGCGAAAGGTGCCTTTAATATCCGAACTATTGCTTGTGGCAGTAAGCATTCTGTGTTAATTAACAAACGAGGAGAGATCTTTAGTTGGGGTGAAGGAGCTGGTGGCAAGCTTGGGCATGGGACAGAAACTGATGTTTCCCACCCAAAGCTTATTGATGCAATGATTGGGTCAAGAGTTGAAACAGCTGCATGTGGGGATAATCATACCTGTGTTCTGACAATTTCTGGTGATCTTTACACTTGTGGGGATGGTAGTCACAGATTTGGTATTCTAGGGCATGGCAGTGAAGTCAGTTACTCTATCCCTAAAAAGGTCAGTGGTCAGATGGAGGGTGTGTCTGTGTCATCTGTCTCTTGTGGACCTTGGCATACAGCAACTGTTACATCCACAGGTAAGTTGTTTACATTTGGAGATGGAACTTTTGGTGCCTTAGGCCATGGAGATCGTAGTAGCTCAATTATGCCAAGAGAAGTTGAAACTCTGAAAGAACTACATACTATGAGGGCATCTTGTGGTGTTTGGCACACTGCTGCAGTTGTTAAAGATGTCACTATGGATAGCTTTTCACCTGGAAAACTATTCACATGGGGGGATGGAGATAAGGGCCAACTTGGACATGGTGGTGAGGAATGCAGACTAGTTCCATCTCGTGTAGCTGTTCCAGATTACATAAGCTTCTGTCAAGTAGCATGTGGTGATAGCATCACTATTGGTCTAACAGCCACCGGAAAAGTATATACAATGGGCTGTAGTGAATATGGACAACTTGGAAGTCCTGGAAGTGTTGGAAAGCATCCCACTTGCATTGAAGGAAATATCAGAAACACTCACATCAAAGAAATATCATGTGGTTCTCATCATGTTGCAGTTTTGAGTTCAAAGGCTGAGGTTTACACTTGGGGAAAAGGTACGAATGGTCAACTAGGGCATGGAGATACCGATAACAGAAATGTTCCTACCCTGGTTGAAGCTTTGAAAGAGAAACAAGTGACTGGTGTTGTGTGTGGTTCCAATTTTACTGCTGCTGTTGGTATTCATAATTGTGTATCTAGTGTAGATCACTCAATATGTTCTGGTTGCCATATTCCATTTAATTTTATGAGGAAGCGTCATAATTGTTACAACTGTGGGCTGGTTGTTTGCAGCACATGCAGTAGTAAGAAGTCATTAAAAGCCTCTTTAGCACCAAGTATGAACAAGCCGTATCGTGTATGTGATGAGTGCTTTGTGATCTTACAGAATCCCATGGAATCTGGACCTATTGTAAGGGTTCCCAAGCTTCCATCGGGAAATATACTGCAAAGTCCTAACGAGGTTATCACGAGGGAAACTCCTAAATTTCATGGAAGCCTTTCCAAGATTGCCTCCTTTGACTCAGTAAAAGATGCTGACAATAGATATCGAGATTCCAATTGCAGCAGGAAACCAGATGTATATAGTTGTCCACATTCTCCTGTTAGCGCCAGTGGAAGTTTTCAATGGGGGAGCTTTAACGTGTCAAAAACATTCGGCTCTGTGTTTGGAAATTCACAGAAGATATCTGCTTCTGTTCCCGGTTCAAGACTGGGTTCTCGAGGAACATCTCCTGTCTCAATAAGGACGAGTCCTTGCTCCATGACAACATCTTCACCTTATACTGAACCTGTACATCCAGAAGTCACTCCTCATGATTCTAAGCTAGTAATTGGCAGCCTTACCCCACAAATGTTAATCTTAAGGTCACAGGTAAGTTTAACCGTTGTTGCAAAAGTGAAGGAATTGGTGCATTTACGCCATGTGCCTTGCACAGCAAATCATGCTGTGCTTTGTTAACTTCACCTCACATGAGAAGCATGCTTGTTATTGATAAACCCGAACAATGTAGAAACACATTTATTCTGTGTTGCATAGCTAAAGAAGTAAACATTGGAATATTTGTACTGAATATTATAATCAGATGGATACAAGTGTTTTAGTCCTAACTCATCAAGGAATGTTGATCTATTTATATCGTGGTGTTAAAATTGTCCTCATAGATACAGTGGTGTTAAAGTTTGCTTCATATATCAGTTGGGTTCCTCTTAACAGCTTAGGATTTTGTGTAGCAGACATTGCATGAATCTATTAGAAATTACAAGAGCTAGGGTTAAGGTCTTCCTATTTCTTTTTATTAAACATAATTGGCTGAGGTGATCCGATTTACTATAATCTAAAACGTGTTCATTACAGGTCTACTACCTTATTTTTGAAGTCTAAGAGGATCTTTTCATTCAATGGCAGACTGATGTTGTAGTTTCTTAATGTGACTATCAAATTGTTATCTGGTATCTGTAGTGTTGGCCGAACCATAATATATAGGCAGTGAAATGATAGTTCTTAACAGTTTGCATCTAAGAAATTATTACATTCCTTCTAATCAAATAACAGGGAATAAGACAAAATCTAACTGCTATAAAATTTGATGATGTGCCAATGACATATATGACATGTAGGTGGAGCATCTTACTCGCAAATCCCAAGTCCTTGAAGCAGAACTTGAAAGAACATCAAAACAGCTTAAAGAGGTTAGCGCAGTGGCACAGGAGGAAGCTGAGAAAAACAAAGCTGCGAAGGAAGTACTGAGATCTCTAACTGTGCAGGTAAAGGATTTTGTGTAATATTATTGGTTTTGTTGTCTTCAGCAAGTACCCTTTGGTCAAGAGTTCCAGTCCATGTATTCTAGTCACTCTTGTCCTCTTTCTAAAGGGGATCTCACATTGAACTTTTTTCTTGGGAAATAACTTACTGTCTTGGTAATATTTAAAGGTTTTTCTCCCGTTTTTTTGTAAAAGTAGAGGCTTAAATCCATCACACCACTTAAATAATGATACCTTTACTTTTAGGGTTGAGTCCTGTGTTTCTAAGAGTCAAACTCAGAGAGCCAACCAATGTACTAGCAAAAATTGCCCATTGGTATGCTTTATTCAACCCAGAAAGTTGGCCTGTTTTTGACATACTCTTACCCTTTTTAATTTTAATTGTGTTCTGATCAGCTGTAGTACTTGGAAACTTTCTTTTGCTGTCCAAAAATTTCTGCATATTACAGCTGAACATTTTATGCTGTTCAATAGAACTTAATTGCCAACAATTGCTAGAGACTAAAACTATAGTCTACTTGCATAAGTTGAAAAGCCTTTGTTCATGATGCTGCCACCATTGGGATTTGTGGAGTGTCATTTATACAGAGCCTGTAACGCCCTTGCTTTTAGAGGCTGTTGCTCTTGTGATGATAGTACAAGCATAATAAAATTAACTCTCCTTGTTAGGCATTTTACGATACCTATATAATCCAATTTGTTGTAATCTGTTAGAGTTTAGTTTATTTCCTGTTACAAGTATTCCTAAAACGTTGAGTTTAACATAATCTAAACAAAGCATTCCTCATAAAGCACTGTTCATAGTTTTTATGTGTTGATACGAATGTGGATCATAGAAGAAGCATTCACAACAATTTTTAGCTGGCTCTAGACCCTTCAACGTCAGAAGCCAGTGATGAGACTTAGTAACTAGTACATTTCCTTTTATGTTATTATTGCCAGTAACATATTCATGTATGGTGCCATGACAAAGAATTCTTATTTGAATGTTCAATTCTATTGCAGTTAAAAGACACGGCTGAAGGAGCTCCTGAAGCATCTAGCACAGAGAGAAGATCATCAACACCTGATGAATTTGGCTCTACTTCAATTGGTGCAGCCACTGGTGAGAACGACAACCCAACCTCGTTTGACCATATGTTAGGTGAAAGCACATTAGTTCCAGTTTTGTCAGTTGGGAGTGAGGAGATATCGGAGAAAGCAGAGTTCATGGTGAAAGATGAACCTGGTATTTACTTAACGCTTTCTTCTTTGCCTGGGGATGGCAGGCATTTCAGACAAATACAGATCAGGTAAATTTCCACCCTGGTTCTCTTTATTTGAACACTTTTTACTTCTAATTAGAGTTAATACCATGACTCTATCTCTATTCCAAAATAAGTGTCCTCTTTGATTTCTAGCAAAAACTAAGTAGGAGAGTTTAGTGCTCAACATGTCCCACTTAATATACTTACAGGGTAATTATGAACTCATACAAGAACATTGCTGGAAAGTGTGTTTTTTTTTTTTGGAATGGAAGTATGAGTAGAAATGATTATCATCAACCTAAATGTTCAAAATGTTCAATTCCTGATACAAAACTGCTTGCTGACTACAAATCTTTTCTGTTTTGGAGCCTAGAATTTTCATAAAATTTAGTAATTATCTGTCCAAATTGTTCCCTTTACATGCATAATGAAACTTAGATACTCAACATGACTGAGCTTATCCTTCCCATGTTCTTACCTGTGTTACCAAAAGGCCCTACACCTTTTCCATGACAAAGGGAAAAATAAAATAAAGAGATAGTAAATTTGTGCAAATATTACAAGTACATAACAAGTGTGATGTGCAAGTGCAACACACCCATGAGGACAATGGTTTTTAGAAGGCTGATTCACCACTTGCCTCAGAATTAGGTGGATTGGGCTATATTTTGGTTCATGTCCTTATTAAGATATTTAATTTGTACTGTTTAACAGTCAGAAACAGTTTAGCAGCCAGTTAGAAGCAGAGGAATGGTGGGAGGAGAACATAACCAAGCTACTGGAGCAGCAAAACATGCAGAGCCAGTCATGATAACGTACGGGACAAGGGATAGTATCAGGTAGGTTGAAAGTTTCTATGGCCTCTCAAAAGGTAACAGAGGCGTTGAACGAGAGATTGATCCGGGACGGGAGTACAAAGGTAGAAGAGAGCTTGACTGCAAAGCTCACCGGCGAGCAGGTTAGGTGTAAAAGTTGGTTGTACAGTAGTGTAGATATTATGTTTTGGATTTCTGCTGTTTTTTTCCTTGTCCAAATCACTTGTTGCAATGCCAAATACTTCACGCAATGGGCAGGCTGTAATTTTGTAGTCCCCTATTTTCATTTGCACTATCATGCAAAATAATAAATAAACATAAATACTGTAGTGACTACATATATTTTTTTTTTGTCAAATTGAATTATATTTGTAATAAAAATAAGGGAAAATTACTGATAAATATTCCAATTATGCATCCTTACATTACAGCTTCCCAAACTATTTTCAAAAAAATAATCTATCTAAATTACCCTTCATTATTCATTTCCATTTTTATTTTGTTTCTCTCTCTCTTGTTTGTTGTTTGAGGGTACTATTTAACCCTTTTATATTCCGACATCTTATTTTAATCATTTTGATAAGTAATTGCTTTTCTTCCCCACCCGAGTCTCCTTCTGATCACTCCCCTTAATTAATCCATCACAATTAGTCGTTTCCGTACAATTATCCCCCAGGCTTCTTACATATTTAACCATTGACAATCCTTTTCCCTTGTTCTAAAACATTTTATTTTAATCTATTAGGATTAGGAACGTGGTAAGATCAAATATTATGCTTGCAGCTCGCTGCATCATCATTCCGGGGGTGTTGGACCCTGAAACTTTAGAGGCGATGGCGGTGAGCTGGATACATGGCAAGGAGTTCAGGTTGAATCGGACTGTCAGGGCGTTATTCTAACAATTGTCCGTGATCAGGAGCTTCTATCCCTTTTAAGAATGATTATCATTGATTGTAAACGGATAATACTAGAATGTAACCCAGTGACCGTCACTTATGTTACTTATTTTGCATGTATTAAGATTTGTGTGGGCACAGCCTTTAAAACATTAGTAGGCCAGCTGCCTAATTAAGTAGGTGCAGGATAATTCTGTAAAAGAAAATGCTAATTACTATAAAATATAGTTGTCGGTAGCATTAAAGTTGTCCACTAATCATTGATAAGCAAAGTTCTGATCATATCTCTAATCATTGATTCAAAATACTAAATCAGTGTTGACGGTAGCTACACATACATTTCTTCTAAAGATCTCCTTCTCCATATATATGGGGCCATCACCAATCATATCATGTTATTACCACATCTATAATCACGACAAAACAAACCACCAAATAGAATTGTAATTTATAGAACACGCATGATCTAATATTAATTTATATGTTTTCATACATATGTCTTCAAAGAGAGAGACAATATATGTGACTATAGCTTAATGTTGTAGTAAATTTCTGAGGATTCGGCTATGATCAGAACCATCCCCGTCCTTCGGATCCAGCAAATGAGACAGCCTTTCACTGAGATCGTCCACTTCTCTTTGGAGCCTCTTGATGTAGTTGCACACTTGTTTCAATACTTTTGCTGCTCCTGCCTGCATCAATCATCACAGGTGGATTAATACTTATAAAGCTGCATCGCTCAAGACCAGATCAGGCATGAAACAAAGATTAATTTGTAGACATAGAACGTGTTGTTTCATTCCCTAACAAAGAAATGAAGGGAAGAAGATGATTCGATGTGTACCGTGTTATTTGGCCTTCGGTGGAGCGGCGGTACTAATTCTTGTAGTTTCAAAATGAGGCCATTAATCTCATCGTCCGTCATCGTTGTTGATCCGAGAGCTCCAACAATGATCTGGGTTCTTGATGAAGTCACATGTGTACATATATATATAAAGGGAGTGAAATGAACAAAGGCAACGAAACAGACATTTAGCGATAAAGTTAAAATACCTCTATGGCCCTCTTGTCCAACAGTTGTGATACATAGACCCACACAGGTTCCACTATACAATTGAATGAGTCCTGAAATAGATAAATCCAAAAAGAATTAGCAGTTAATTAATCCTTATACGACATGCACATCAAGAAAATATATATTTGTATAGAGATGTTTACGTTCCACCAACAAAATGACAAGTTGTCGTATAGTTAGGGTTCACAGTGCAGCTCTATCCGGAAACTTGGTTTCGGGTTCATACCCTAGCATTGTAGGTTATAACTACATGCATGCTTAAAATGGAAAGAACATTCAGATTTGGATGTTTGTGATTCAACATCAACACAGTGCTTTTATTTGGTTAATGAACCAATCAGTATAGTATATAGGTTTGGTGTTGAGTCTGGTATGTCTCAGATGATTGTGGAACAATTAATGTATATTGATCTTTATAAGTTTCTACTTAGTACCTGTTTGGTGGATGCATCTATACAATGTGGACAGAAGAGCTGTTGAGAGCTTCAGTTCCTAGTACAGACCAACATAATTGTTTGGTTTGGTATCATATGTTTCAACAGTGTTTGATTCCTCTCAACAATATTATATTTTTTACTTTCTTTTTATTTAGTCCGCATAAACAATAACGGCAAGTGTTACCCTGGTCATGTATGATCAAATCAGATTAGAGATTTGTTAGAACGATGGAAGAGACAAGCTACATGTTCCAACAAGATTCACAAATAAGTCAATGAATTACTCGATTTACAGTTCATGGCCCACAAACTTTAACTCAATAGAGGGAATATAACTAGATAGCACCTTATAATCTGAAATAATAAAAATCTAAATTAAAAGTTATTGCTAACCTACAGAACAGTCTGTTTGAGAACAACAGATTTTCATCCGTGTAAGATGCTCCAACTCAGTGCCTCTCGGATGCCCATAGCTTCCAACAACTCTGGTTCTGTCACTCCTTGAACCACCAGGGTACGAGCATCCACGATCAGTCCATCACTGTCTCGGATGATAAGTCCCAACCCCCCTTCATTCGTTTCCGCAAAAACAGCTGCATCAACATTGATTTTTAATTTGCCTACCTCTGGGGCCACCCATTTCACCTGCTGTCTTGGAGCTCTAGTCACTGATACTCGGGAGATGACTTGGGCTTCTTTCCACTCCTGTAAGTTGAGCAAAGCTTGATTCACAGTCTGCACTTCCGTATTGTATTTCTGATTCCAAACTAGCTCATTACGTGTCGACCAGAGCGCACAGCAGAGAGCATAAATTTGAGAACATATAATCGGAGTAGTTGAACCAGTTACAGATCGGAGCCAATCAATTGGGGAGAGGTTTGTTGCTGACGGAATTTGCAGGCCAGAGTAGCTCCAACAATTTTTGGCAAAATCACATTCACAGAGTACATGAAGCTCTGTTTCAGGTTCCCTGCATCTAATACATTCTGCTGCAATAGGTACACGTTTGGTCTGGAGATTTGTTGCTGTAGGAAGGCAATTTGCAGCAACTCGCCAAATGAAATTGGATACCTTCGGCTGGACCTGAACCTTCCAAACTTTCCTCCAAATCGGATCCACATTATCACTCCATCTGCGAGCCCTGCGTTGTAACCATCTGTATGTGTCTCGTACCTCATATTTTCCTCGCTTAGAAGGCCACCAATACCACGAGTCTTGAGTTGACCGTCTACTTAGAGGAATGTTCAAGATGATAGTCGAGTCTTCTTGCGTAAAATTTCCAATAATCTGATCATGCCTACACGTCCTTGCATTGAGGT
>JAYMSU010000329.1:0-15051 GCA_036897765.1 Erodium chrysanthum | reverse complement strand
ACCCCCGTGGACACCCACCGGCTCGACCCTCGGTGGATGAAGTAGTACTTGGACACCAAGCTGGAGGACACCGACCCTAGGAAGAGGCATAGGTAGTTGACCACCAGGAGGGCCATGTAGCTCCGGCTGGCCTTGGCCTTGTCATCTTGATCACCATCTTAAGGGATGTTCAGGTTTTTGGGGTTGGAGGAGGGTTCAGGGTTGAGGCTCATTGTGAGTGATGAGTTGGGTTTTGGGTGAGTTCTTTGGTGGGGTTCTCGTAAAAAGGGTTTAAAATTTGGAAGACTTTATAAACCTCTAGATAATATTTACCTTTTTGAGGTTTTGATATGTAATGTATACTTAGTTTATGTACTGACAACTTAATGAGCTATTATTAACTTTTGATGATCAAATGAGAAGGGTTTAAAATGATGATGAGATGGATGAAACCTTGTTGGTAGTGGGCATCATTGGTTCATCATAGTACATGTTGCTTTCCATTGCTGGTGAGTGAGTGGTGGAATTTGGGGCATATATGATTGTCATGGTGTGATGTTGATGGATGAGATTGATCATGATGATGATGTTGAGTACATATAGTGTGCATTATATACATATATAGGTACATGGATATGGAAGAGGGTGTGATGAAAATGGATAAGATCATGGTCACTAGAGATACATAAATGGAGAGACAAATGGCACTTGTAGGATATAGAAATGGTGCATGGGGAGCTACAGATGTAGAAGAAGATCCACACACTTATGAATGAGTGAAGGTGGTGGGCAAGGACAAAAGGCTTGGCCTTGTGACAGGTGCATTAATACAAGGTGGCATGCATTGGCACTTAATGTCTTCAACTTGATGAATCAGATGTTTATATAGACATCTTCACTTCACCTATAAAATGCTGTTTCTTGGGCTTCTTATTTGTGGGTATCTCTTCAAATGCTTTCCTTTTCTAGTATATAGAGCCCAGTCATATTGGGCTAACTGGGCCCAACAAAAGCCCAAAACTCTGGTGCTTGGTGAAAGGGGTAGGTTGATATCAAGTTGGATAAGAACAATAAAGCATAATGAGATGAAGTCATTATCAAGAACAGGAGTTGTGCACTCAATCACCTTATGAGTTATGAGTTATGAGTTACATCATAGGCTGGCTTGGCTTAATTTATCACAACAGACAGCAACCCAGAGAAGTGATTGATTTATTTTATCAATTATTTGTACCAATCCCATTAAAATATAGAATACTGTTTTGCTGGATATTCATACCAATCAATTAAAATAAATGAGAAATTATCAAAAGATCTAAATACCATATCAATTAATTAGTTCTTTAGTGAAGAAAAGGACTGGAGACCAATAGTAACAAGGTAAGCGACATTTGACTATTCTATATTTGATCGGATTTGTCGATAAATATCATGAATTTATAAGTGATATCCGTCACTATTTCAAATAGATAAGGGATTTCACTATTATCGACTTTGTTAAAAATAATGTGAAATGATTATAATACTCTCGTCCTTTTCATTTATGCATCTACAAAATTCATTTCTGATCTAAAAAAAGTTTGAATCTTTCGAAGTCGAAAAATAAAATATCTCGAACTCATGATTTTTCTTTATAAAACATTTAGTTACATGATTTGATTTGATTCAAACCATCAAACAAATATCCATAGATTTGGTTCTCTTTTTTTTTGAATGGTTAAATTAAATATGTGAGAGGCTTGAATTTGTTTATTTTACTTCTGAAAATTGGCTTATTGTTTATTTGTTGTATGTAATTGATGGATGGATTGGTGGCTGAGAAAAAGAGGGGAAGAGAAAAGGAAATGAGTTCTTGAATTTTTCAAATTTTGCCCTTTTCTGATTGTTTTCACTCTAAACATTTGACCGTGCAGCTGAGGTAGAAGAAGAGCTACATATATAGCATTCATTAGCTGAGCAGATGCTTGAATTTTCAGTTTTCTTTCTTTTTCCCTAAACTTTCCGCCCAAACAAACACCCCAGATTTTGATCTTGTTTATGTTTTTTCTTGCTTAGTGTTTTGATACCTTTCATCTCTTCATAATACTCCAGCAATGTAGTAGAGATTAAGTGAATTGCTTTAATTCAGGTATTGTTGAAGCTCTGTGACTTTTTGATGAAGTAATTAGCATGATTTTGTTTGTTACTTTACTGAGTTAGAGAAATTTGATGGCATTGATGGAAAATAATTTCAATTCTGGACCACCCAAAAAGATGATTTATCTAACTTGGTAATCTTCAACTTTACTGCTCAACTTTCTTTCAATTGAGAACCTTCCCATTTCTTCTTGTTTTCATCTTTTACCTTTTTTCTCACGGATTTTATTGCAGTTCAATTGACCTTCTGGTAATGGATTTAAGTTTTGCTTAAAATAGTAACAAATTTCTTTTGATGGATGGTCATTTGTAGATTAGGCATGCTCTGACTTCTTTTTCGTTGGGGGTACTTCGGCTGCTCTTTGCTTATATGCACTGTACTGTGTTTATTACCAGATCTAGAAAAACATATCAACCCTTCTAGCCATTTTATCTATTATTGCCAATTTGCCATGACCATCCTAACACTGTTGTAGGATTGCTTTTCAGGAGAGATGCTGGTTCAAAATCAGAGAAGGTCACCAAATTTAGCCTCTGATTACGGTTCCTACAGCAGTGGTACTACTGAAGAAGATACGGTGCGCTGGTTTTCTTGTTTGTGTCCACTGAGTTATATGATTTGATGTTTTTTTCTTGCTCATGTTCACTGAAATTATATGATTTGATGTTTTTTCTTGTTTGTGTTCACTGAATTATATGATTTGATGTTTTTTTCTTGTTTGTGTTCACTGAGTTATATGATTTGATGTTTTCTTTTCTTGTACTATTAAATTGATAGAAAACAATCCTGTTCTGCACTGTGAATTATATCATTTTATTTAATGTTAATTGACTATATATATTTTGGTTTTGTAGCTTACTTTTGAGTTGGGGTGGAGATCTTCAAAACAAGCAACCCCAATAAAGAAGTTATTAGCAGAAGAGATGTCCAGAGAAACTGAGTTTCAAAGAAGAGCACCAAGTGTAATTGCCAGATTAATGGGTCTTGATGGGATGCCTCCTCAGCAGCCAACAAATAAACAACGAAATAGGTCTCTGGAAAATGATCAACCAAAGGTAGCGCCAGTAGACAAAACTCCGAGGAATGGATCATTTTCTGGACGCCGGTCGTTTCGGAAGAGTTCAAAGGATGAGCAAGAGTTTAAAGATGTATTTGAAGTTTTAGAAACATCCAAGCCTGGGAGTAGTGGTTCCTCATTTCGAGAGTCTTCAAACTCCAAGCTCACTGATGCTGAAATGGCATTCATAAAGCAGAAGATCATGGATGCCAAGTATCTTTCTATTGACGAGAAGCTTCAAGATTCGAAGGAATTTCATCATGCAGTTGAGGCGCTAGATTCAAACAAGAATCTTCTATCGACAATTCTTCACCAACCAGATTCGTTGTTCACAAAGCATCTGTGTGATATGCAAGGTACTCCACACACACATTGTGGTCATGTAGCAGCAATGAGATCACCTGGTTCTCCAAACCATGGAAGTAGTAGCTTGGGTTTGAAAGAGAGAGAAACTGCATGGAAGAATCAAAATAAATATCCTCAGAAGCACCGTGATCTTTCTAGCAACCCTTGCAGGAGGCATGTTTCTCGTAATTCTCCAAGTTCATCAAAAATTCAACTAGAAGAGAAAATCGAGCCTGCTGTTACACCTACTAGGATTGTGGTTCTGAAACCTAATCTTGGAAAGATAGAGAATGTTGTCAAAGCTGTTCCATCGTATCATTCTTCACATGCATTTCCATCAGACAATAGGAAACATGCCCAACTACCATGTATGAAAAATAGTGAGACCGAGGATGTGGGGAAGAGAAACTTTTCTGATGACATGGGTCGCTCAAGGTATAAATCACAAGAATCCAGAGATATTGCAAAGGAAATAACTAGGCAAATGAGAAATAGTTTTAATATGGGTACCGCAAATTTTTCATCATCTGGATTTAGGGGATATGCTGGGGACGAGAGTTCAAACAACATGTCAGGGAATGAGTCCATGTATGATTCAGAGGCAAGTGCAGTGACTTCCAGAAATTCTTTTGACTGGACTAACCGCAACCGAGCATCATCCTCCCGTTTAGCAGAATCTCCTGTAATCAGGGAAGCCAAGAAAAGACTCTCAGAGAGGTGGAAAATGACTCACAGGTCGCAAGAGGTGGGAGGAACTAGTAGAGGCAATACCTTGGGTGAAATGCTTGCTATTCCTGATAAGGAAGCGAGTCCAGAAAAAGTGGATCCCATGATTAGAGAGGAAAGAAATAGTGACAAGTTTGTCAGGAATCAGAGACCTTCTGGGTGGGTTGAACCTTTGGGTATTAGCAGTAGGGATGGCTGGAAGGATGGATGCATCACAAACTTGTCCAGGTCCAGATCTCTGCCTGCCCCATCTGCTGCCTTAGGAAGTCCTAAAACAAGCATACGCCGCGAAACAGTCTGTGATGACAGGTATTTGATACAAAAAGAAGATTTAAAGCAGGAAAGAAACAAGTTGGTGAAGGGGGACTATGATCAGAGTAAAGTCTTATCCCCCAGAAATTCAAGATCCATTAATAGAAGATCAAGGTCTTCTCGACTCAGAGGCAGGGATAGTGGCAGTTCAACAGAAACTAATTTTAGCCAGAATCAAGTGGAGATCAAACTTGAAGAGAACGATCCATTTGTACAGGATCTGATGAGTTCTGTAAATACAAGGTCAGATCCTGAAGATATTATAGATGGCGGGCAAAAGAATGCTGCTATATCTGTTAGAAGTCCTGATCTAGATTTATCTGCCCATTTGTTGGTGGACAATTCTTCTGCTGTTGACCTCGAAAATCCAATTCCACAGGTTTGGTTATGAACTTTTGCTAACAATCTTTTAATGATGATAGCATTTTGTTACGTTTAGCATCTTTACAGATCCCATAATTTGTTGGTCAATTCGCCTGTCTTCTGTCATAACTTGTATGTAGTTTATTAAATTGATTGTTTTCATGCGGGGCCCATAAATCTTTAGCTGTATCTATCCTTTGGTTGTCTTGCATACTGTGTACTTTCATACCCAGATTTGGTACCATAGGTGTGAATCATGTCCCTTGAAATGAATGTTTCTACATATGAATTCATGTTCGGTGTTTGGTCCTTCCCTGATGTGCTTATATTATTTGAGTAGTTTGCTGTAAATCCTTTTTAAATTCTCTCTAAGTATTAGGTCTACTATAAGAAATCATTTTAGTTTTTAGGTCGGGATATTTTTGTCTTGAATTCTCTATTATGTCTCAGGAATTACAAAAGGAGCCTTCGGAGGAAGTTACAGTGGCCTTGCACCACCCTGTGCCTGATGTAGAATCCCCAGCAAGTTCTAAGGAGGCTGATCAGCCCAGTCCCCTCTCGGTTCTGGAAGCTCCATTTACCGATGATCCATTGTCTGGTTCTGAATGCTTTGAGAGTCTCAGTGCTGACCTTAATGGTAAATATTATGCTATATATTTTTATGGATTGTTGGTTCTCACTTTTCACAAATCGAACTGATTGGATTTTATTTTACATACACTTTATTTTTTTCAGGATGTATTTATGTTTAAAAGGATAAAATGGCTTAGATAGTAAAAGAAGATGAAACATTAAAAAAAAGGGTGCACAGAAGATAGAAGCATATGATGTCCCATTACATTAGTATGAATTATTTGACAACAACAAAATATGGTTATGCTTCTTGGTTTTTTCCCTCAACTTTGAGTCGGTCTTGAGTGAAGGCAGAGTACTAGGAACTGTTGAGATAGTCCTAAATTTCTACCTATGACACTGTATATCATAGTTTCTAATTCTAATAGAATGTTGATTTATTATTTGGATGAGTGAATATACACGGTGAGTGACACATTGTACAGTTTGAATGCTGCAGTTACTAGTAAATCACAGTTTCTAAATCTAATAGAACTTCAACTTATTATTTGGATTAATGTAGATGTGTGTGATACAATGTCCAGTTTGAATGCTGTGGTGACAAAAATGATTTTATCCTTGTTTTGCCGGTTGCCTATTTCTGTTGCGGTATATTTGTTTTGTTCATCTCTTCGTAGTCATATGCTACATATTTGTGGGACTTCAAGTTGGCCAGTGGTTAAGGACTCCCTCCTACCCAATGGAGGACCCGAGTTCAACCCTGGTGTAAGTAGTCTTATGAGTAGTAACCATAAGTTTGGTGCTCCTTGCTTCTACATAAGCAAGTGAGCCCAAATCTTGTACAAAAATGGCTTATCAATTTTTTTTATTATATCATTTACCCTGTCATTAGTAATTTAAGTTTAATTAGCCAACTTAAATGAAAAGTGGACACTTATTTTGCAATGTTCTTATCTTCTGCTTGTTTTGATTGCTAGGGCTGAGGAAGCAACTTCAGCTCCTAAAATCAGGATCAGAATCATACGAAGAAGGAATCATGATGGTTTCAAGTGATGAAGAGGAA
This sequence comes from Erodium chrysanthum, assembly GCA_036897765.1. Lineage (NCBI taxonomy): Eukaryota > Viridiplantae > Streptophyta > Magnoliopsida > Geraniales > Geraniaceae > Erodium > Erodium chrysanthum. Next base: position 8,496 of record JAYMSU010000329.1, on the reverse strand, counting down.
CCCGCCGGGCCTTCAAAGGAGAAGGGACTGTGCAGTTCCATGAACTGGGAATCTTCCTACATACACGACGTGCTAACCGAATCCGGTTTCAGCAACACTGACCCCGACATGTTCTTGGCAACATGTCACTCTCCAGATTGCCCCGTGAGCCCCTCCCTTTTCGAGAAACTCGAGAAGGAGTACTATGATCAGACATCCTGTCTGAGGTTCGAGAGGAAGCTACTGTTCGATCGCATAAATGCAGGGCTTCTCGAGATATTTCGAAAATATGGAGACCCAGATCCATGGGCAAGGGCTGGCACAACATGTGGGGTTCTGAAGTGGGCTAGAGAGGGACTGGAGGGTTGCTTGTACAAGTTGCTGGAGGACCAAGAAGAGGAAGCGAGCGAGGAGATGATGATGGAGAAAATTCTGGGAAGCGAAACACGTTGGTTAGACTTTGGAGACGAGAACCGGATAGTAGGTAGGGAAATTGAGAAGGTGTTGATAAATGAATTAGTAGATGAGTTAGTGATGGATATGTAGGGAATTTGAGCCAAAGCTGGTTTTGGTCTAGGGAACAAGAATATACAGCACTTGTAGTCTTGTAGAAGTGATGGGATGATCATTTCATGAGGTGAATAAAATTGCTAGATGTTTTATCCCAAAGAATGAAACTTGAAAGGTGATGAACAAATTAAGAAACTATAGACAATTGTCCTAAATGATCCAGGTATTGGTTTTGTTAGATCGATTTTCACTTTAATATATAAAATAAAATATTAAACAAATCGGTTCGCGAATCAATATTGGGCTTGAGTTTGGCTCACTAAACAAACATAATCTTAAGCTAGAATCCTTTTCGGAACAGATTAAAATATGTCCAACTCAAAACGAATGTCCAAACCAGGCGAATCAGCCTGGGCGAATGCCTCCGGAATCGGAGAAATGTAGGCGAAAACACATCGATTTGTTCGCCGTGGTGCTTGAATGCCTCTGAAATCGATAAATATAAGCGAAAACAAATCGATTGGTTCGCCATGATGCTTGAGGTCTCGTCTGGACTAATAGCCCAAGGCTAATTAATTCGACCAATGGACATTGCCTCGTGTCCTAAAATTTAGTTCACCCAACATGCGTCATTTCTATTAGTCCAATCTTATCATCATATTAATCTGTTAACCTCTCTCCTTACGAAATATCATTTTTAACCTTCGAATGATCTTACTCTACTAGCTTGAATTAGAGATGGTCTTATAACAAATCGAACGGAATATTTTAACTTTGTAAGCATTCCTAAGGTAACAAGTAATCACAAGCTTAAGTTCAATAGATTCACAAAAAATATGGTCCAAAATGATATTTAAACATTGCACAGAAAACAAGTACACTTTGATGTCTTGTTCTTGAGCCAACCAGGCCAAAGCTTCTGGGGTTTGCCAAACACAGACACATGAGAATAATTAGTGGTGCACACACCAAAAAAAACATGACATTGGTAAGGACAAAGTTCAAACCAACATTGTGAGAAGTGAAACAATAACATAAACAAATATATAAAACCATTTTGTTTTTGTTATTTCACACTTCATTGTGTCCTAAATTAAGTACATAACCTGGTCCTCAAATGCACAACCTCACTCTAATATCCCCAAATAGGCTACTGTCTAATTTTATTTCTTGGTCTCTACTTTGCTAGATGGAACAGAACTTGGTGCTGTCCAAAACTGAGCACTCTTGACCTTAGAAACACTTGCCAGAACACTCACCGGAGTCACGTCTCCGGTCACCGTTACCTTCTTTGCTGCAAAATCTATGTTGAATGATGTCACACCTGCCCAAATTACAAATAATCCAAGTTCAAACGAGTTTCTGATCCTGACTCGATATATGTGTCTCGATTTAATTTCTTCTTCATAATGATCACAAACATTAACACACAACACAAAATCAAACCATGCAGAGACATACCTTTCATTCTTGACAGATGTTTCCTCACTTTTCCTGCACACCCTTTGCAGTGCAGTGACACCCTCAGCACCACAACCTAGACCAAACCAAACCCACATCAGATCAAACTTGTGTCATCCACAAAGATCCTTAATTTTCATTAAATTGCTTGGAGAGTGGGAAGCCTGATCCAACCCAAAAATTAGAATTAATGGGTGGAGGCCTTATTATACTTATTAACGGTTAAAAAAATTTCATATACTTTCGATATGCGACATACTTCAACACTCCCCCTCACATGTAGGACTGGACTTCTACACGTGTCATAGCAGGACTGGACATCTATATATGGATCGGAAGGGTACATGGATGGAGGTGACAAACGGCCCGTAGGCCAAAGCAGGCTATCTCTAATACCAACCCAAAAGTTCGAACTAATGGATGGAGGCCTCATTATAGAAATTAACCGGTTAATTTCTATGTGAGACGTACTTCAACAACATAGACAAACCTGGTCTGACGAAGATTCTGATTGAGGAGAGACATGAGATGGATCTTGATTCCCAAGAGCTTGAGTGTTAGTGTTAGTGTTTTTGACAGGATCATAATCTGAGAAGCCATCAAAGAAAGGAGCATCACTGAGCAAGTATCTAGTAGAACCTGGTGGAGTGAACAGATCACTCTGCTTCACAAAGCTCCTCCTCACAGATTCACCACTACCCATCCATGACACATTCTTGTTCACCACAATCACATCCTTTTCTTCAACCTCTACAACACTCTTCTTCTTATGATCCACACTTGGCCTTGCATCAGACTCTTTCTTCTTCTTCTGGGTCTCACTAGGCTTGCTCTTGGAAGAAGAGCTCTTCTTAGCCTTCTGAAGCTGGTGATATGGTTTGGGGTTGATGGGTGGTTCCTGAGAGGAGCAAGGAGGGTTGGGCAGAGCTCCTCTGACTCTCCTCCCATCTCTAATGATTGGGTTATGGCGGTCGATGGCTCGACCCCCAAGCTGAGCAGAGGAAGAGGAAGAAGAAGAGCTTGCTTCCATGGCCAAGCATATGGATGTTGAAGCTTGGGAGGCACAAAAAATATCTATTCCCTTCATGGTTTTGGGTTTTGGAAAGTGAGGACTCTTAAGAGAATTATGTTTATCTACTCAGTGGTTTGCAGAATCTGATTCTCTTCAAGATTGGGTCTTGAGCTTTGGGGTCTGATTCTTGAGGGTAGAGAAATGAAGAACTTGCATTCAAGTTGGCTATGTTTATGATATGCAACAAGACCCTTTATTTTGTATATGGAGGAGAGAACAGGAAAAAAAGAGTCTATCTTTATGATAGACAACCAACTTTTACTGCTGTATTTTAATGGATGAAAATGATGCATAGCAATTAGAATCTGGTACTACTAAATATCTTAATTTTGACCTTAATGCCCCTGTAAAGTGTTTGAATTAGCCCAATAACTAATCGATTTTATATCGAAATCACTAAAAATTCAGGGGTCAAATGTTACCGTTCAAACATTGAGGTAATTGTATGCGTCAAAAAACAACATTGAGGTAATTATATGAAATTGGATATAACTTAAGAAGGCCGGCCGTAATTAATGATAATTATTCAAAAAAATAATTATTATTATTATTATTGTCAAGTGATTTATGACATAAATTTTTGTGCAAAATCACAAAAGCTAATAAGATAGATTGAGAAGCTCCTCATTCAAGTGATTTATTGCTCATTTACTCCAATTAATTGAACCCTTTTTGTAATTTCAGTCAAACAAAATAGGCAAAGATCTAGTGACTGCTAAAAATATTATTTTTATATCATTTTGTTGCATAATACATGTCATTTGATTTGAAATGGTATCCACTAAAAGAAATTAAAACCTTCTTGACAATTAAAAATCTGAGAAACCACAATGAGAGTGAAATTGAGAAAAGAACAACCGTCTAGTCGATGAAATGAATCTAATTTCAATTTTTTTTAAACCGAACTACCGACTATTCCTCCCTATCGCTAAGGAATAAAAAAGCATCGATCTTTTTTGTTAACTCATACAATTCTCTATCACCCCAAAAGAAATTGAAATGTTGTGGAATCAGATGCTTTTATTTGGCTTTCTCTATGGTTTGTTCTTCTTCCTTTATCCTTCCTTTATATCCTCATCTTCTGCCTACTCTTCATTCATTTTGCTTCTCTATCTCTTTACATGATCTTCCCATTCTTTATCTCTTTGTCACCTTGTATTCACAATCTTATAGAATTGGGCATTTTCTATTTCCTCAGTGGAATGAGGAGTTGGGTCCTTTTTTTGGAGTGTCCTTCAGTTTCATCATCACACCATTCTTCTTCTGCCATCTTCTTCCCCTTTCCAAAACCCTTCTCCTCCTTTCATTTCTTCTTTTGTAAAACCTACTTGTACTAATCAGGCCCACTTTCTTTATATTATATTTTGACCGTGGGCAACTCAACACTGATTGACGAATTTAGATTTCAGTTCAGAACGATGCTGATAAATTTTGTTGAGTGACATTTCTCATATGTTGTAGTTGAGTAGTGTATTTTATTTTGTAAAGGAGCAATAATGTGTTCAATGGAAGAAAAAAAAGGGATTGAGCTTTTGAAGAAGTTACCTAGATCTAAAGGTTTTTGTGCTTGGTCCAACTCCTATGTGAGTATTTTTGATGTCCTATAAAGTTGATGATGACCCAATCATATTTATTTATTTATTTTTATCACAAAGGTACCTTATGTAAGTGAAAAGATGTATTACTTTGATAGAAGGTACCCTTGCTCTCATCTCATCAACCTTTCTTTTATCCCTCTTTAATTTGATCAGTGGTCCATGACCCAGATGTCCCAACTCAAGGACATGCCTTCCACTCCAATTCATCCATTGTCATTGGCAAACAAACAAAACAGAAAGAGTCTTAAAGTTTTTTGATGTAATTCTGAAATACTACAGTACACTCGGGCTAATCTGATTGGTCAAGACAAATATCGTTATCTATTGCCAAACCAGACCAAACAGCTGCCAAGTTCATAAACTGGGAAACAAACAATGGCAGCTCAGTGGAATTAGCTATATCCACATTCCAGTGATTGCCAAAACCCTAGTAATCTTATACTCATTTTACCAAAAAAAAAAAAACATGCATTATCATAATGAGTCAACAAAATGTTGAGGAAAATGCAAATATAAAATGTAGGTTGGAACTAATTGAACACATATTGCAGATTATATCTTCCTATGAATAAGGCATCTTGCTACAAGTTCCAGGCAATGTAGATCGACGAGGATGACGATAAAAAGGAATCAAAAAATACAGATAAGCTCTTCACACTATACATACCGCTCCCGCTGTGTCACTCTTTTAAGCACCCTTTCCTTCGTCTTCATTCAGAATGCGGTTCTGGAAATCACTCACCATCCGGGGCAGTCCTTCTCTGAGTGAAATTTTAGGTTCCCAGTTCAGCAGCTCCTTTGCCTTGCCGATGTCTGGTTTCCTCTTATGCGGGTCATCAGCAGTGTTTGGTTTAAACTCTATTCTGGCACTTGGATCAATTGTTTCTTTCACAACCTACATTGCACATACACACAGTAAATTTGAGCATGTCGGTGTCAACAAAAAAAGAAGCTAAAAGCACCCTCTGCAAGCACAAAGGGGTCGGCCTCTATTTTGAGTCTCATCAAAAGGAGAGGGGAAACGATGAAGGAAAATGTTCAAAAATGCTTCAGATAATATTCTCAGCTTTCACAATGGTAAATTAAGAAAAGACTGACCTCAGCAAGTTCTAGCATGGTGAATTCCCCTGGATTACCAAGATTGAAAGGACCCACGTGCTCACCTTCCATTAATGCCACCAAGCCATCCACCTATTAGCGAAAACAATGGTAAGGTGACACGTACTTCAAATGAAAATCATATTATTATAAATAGGATTCTCTTGTGGTAGTGCAGAACCATTTACTTCAAACCAACATTTTATCCTTTTGCAACAGACGCACTGAATGAACTTTTAAAGGGTAGCAGTTTTTGAAGTTGGCTATTTGAGTTTAATAGAGTGAGTTTTTTTATTTACAGTAGAAGCTATATCTATTGTGGATTTCTCATTGCAACTATTAGCATGTTCCGGTAATAGCAAAATAAAAACCAATCACTGGCATGCTTGGTTCTGCTGGAGATGAAAAACATAGAGAAAGATTTCAATCTTGTTCTTAAGGTCACTGACTAGAATGGAAAAGCACAACGCAGAAATAATATCCATGGGATTCTAAGGTGGGCACTGACATAAAATATTACATGAGATGAAAATTAAACTTACCAAATCAGATACATACTGGAAGCTCCGTGTTTGTTTACCGTCACCGTATACAGTTAAAGGATGCTTGCGGATGGCCTGAAACATTGCAACTGGATTAAAATAGTTCATCTAAGAATTTTTAGAGGGAACATCTAAATTCCCTCAGGCATAAACTAGGGATAGTTAAAATGTTGTTTGAGAGATCAAACCTGTGCAACGAAGTTGCTGACAACACGGCCATCATCTAAACACATACGAGGCCCATATGTATTAAAAATGCGAGCAATACGAACCTACAATAAGACCTATAGTTAGCCAGGTAATTTAAGTTCACAAAAACAACCAAATATTCTCTTTGTTCACACTTATTTATGATTTTTCAGTTAGTTAATCCTTCCAAAGATGAAATGTTATGAACATTTATGAACAGTGCTAAAATATAATTAAGATGTCATATATGTTGTAATAGCCAACAAAGAATCATTATCCAGTCATACTCAACGGTATTGCCGGGGAGTCATAACATCCATATATATTCCATACCATACCCTTTATTTTATCTGAAAGTATTCAAATAATTTTAAGATCTTCAATTTTCCAAAACAAGCAGATTAAGGAAGATCTACATTGACCAAACCCTATTTCTGAATGACTTGGCATTCCAAGGGAGGACAAGTAGTCTATTCCACCCTAGCACCTTTCCATACTGCAGTTTTCAACAAAGAAATTTCACACAAAGGTTTTAGAATTGGTTTCTTCCTAGGTCTATCTAAACTTATTTCCATATGGAGCTGGGAGCTCTTGCTCTTGGATTATGTTAATAGTAAAATTGATATTCACTTAATATGAAGCTTCTAGTTGAAGAAAACTCACTTCACCCCACATATGTCAGATGACAGGGCACATGCAAATCCTAAGAAGGCATATATTATCTATGACCTTCAACCTTTCGAAAATATGACCGGTATCGTAGTGAATATAGAAACTTTGCTGTTAGAATATCTTTTCCATTTCTATCCTGTTCTCATTACATCATCTTCAACACAAATAATTTCCTCCCATTATAACACACCATTCATGCACAACTATAGATAGATTAATGTCACTTCCTATATAATTTTTTCTACTTGTCTATAAATCATAAATAATACCACACAAATAACTTTTCATGCAATATACCATGCATGCTATTATTCTGAAATGTCTAAACAGCTATCAAATTGCCGCATATTGCATAGAACACTTCCTTGCTCCACTTAGAATGTACATTAGGTCCAACATTGTGATCAGTCTAAGTCAATATAGGCATTTGAAGAGCACATGCAAGTAATTAAAATGAATTATGAGGTATGAACAGTAAGTTGTAAAGCTAGATCATACTTAGAATGTTTACATACATAGCCATCAAACAACTCAGATAGAAAATGTATGAGTTACCAGCTAATAGTGAGTCAATGAAATGAATAATGTTCGGAAGCTGGTATAATTTTCTCCATACATATTCACAGTACATAGATATCAGATAAAGTTACCTCAACTCCTGCACCTCGATGGTAATCCATAGATAAGGTCTCTGCAGTTCGTTTTCCCTCATCATAACAACTCCTTACACCTAATCAATGAAAAAGAAATTTAATATATTGGAGAAAAGATAGCATCAATCATTATCTACATAAATGGATTTAAGGGGCATCACAATGGCATCGAACCTATTGGATTCACATTCCCCCAGTATGTCTCTTTCTGGGGATGCTCGAGTGGGTCACCATAAACCTCACTTGTGCTAGTGATCAGAAACCTAGCTCCAATTCTCTTCGCCAGACCCAACATGTTCAGGGTACCCATCACATTTGTTTTGTAATCATATGGTCAAGGACATCTCAAATTCAGTACCCACCAAACCCAGTTACCAAAATGGATCAAATTCACAACATAGCATATCAAGTAACAGTATTTAGCACAAAATCACATAACATTATAATTCACAAGAGCAATATAAGATTGAAAAGGATATGATTGTCTTCACCGGATTATACTTGTAATGAACAGGCGAGGCCGGGCAGGCCAAGTGGTAGATCTGGTCCACCTCCAAGAGTATAGGCTCGACCACATCATGACGAATGAGCTCGAACCTGGGATTCCCAAAATGGTGCATCACATTCTCCTTCCTCCCAGTGAAGAAGTTGTCAATCACAATCACATCGTCACCTCTAGCAATGAGCTTGTCAACGAGGTGACTACCGACGAACCCAGCACC
>JAYMSU010000328.1:0-15082 GCA_036897765.1 Erodium chrysanthum | reverse complement strand
CGGACAGGGCGGCGGCTCCGGTGGGTTGTCTGGGTACGGCGGGATTAGGGTCGGCGAGGGAGATTGTTGGAGTGAAGGGTCGATTGTTGAAGGAAGAGACGACCTTGAGGGACAGATCGACAGAGGAGACAATGTTGGGGACGATTGATTGCAGAGAAGAGAGGAGCTCGAGCTGGGTTCTTCGCTGAGACTCGATGCGAGCTTCGAGCCGTTGACGCATATCTTTGATTGTGCCTACCGATAAGCTCTCTCCGTTCCCATCAGACACAGCTCTCATTGCGCTCTTCGTGCTTGTGCCGAACCAAAGAAAGCTCCGGTGGCTGTTAATGGCGGTTTTAAGGTTCCCGGAAAGGGTTAGATGGGCCCAAGACAGGCTCAAACCAAAGTTGTGGTGGGCTTTTTATGGGCCGGTTTGGGCCCAAATAGAGTCCAGTCCAGCCTTCTTCATTCGTCTTCTTCATCGCCCATCAGGCGCGATTGAGGAAAGCATCAGCTTGTACCGTCTTTGTCTTTCATGGGGTTTTAGAAATTTCAATGGCAGTCTCGTAAATTAGGGGAAGAAGGTGAAGCCAAAGCGGTTCGTGTCGGTTCCGATGTAACTTGTCGTCTTCTGATCAGAGAATCCACCGAACTCCGACACACAGTCACCGGAAACCTCAACGATTCTCTCTCGCACCTCTCCTTCTGAGCCATCTACGATTATGTGTATAGAAATGATGCCTCGGACAGGTTCTTCGGGAGCCTTATGAATGTTCTTAATTTGTATTCACTGATCTAATCAAATTAGCATTGCAGGGCCCAAATCACAATCTCATAAAAAGTTTTCATTTTTGTTCTGGGTTAGCTTGGATTTGTTTCTTCACTTCTGTTATGCTGATCCTCAGATCCTTGCATTATTCAGCTCAAAAACTAGTTTTTATTACTGGGTTTTGCTTGTTTCCTTTGCTATGATCTTTCATTGTTCTTCAATTGGGCCTACCTCTGAAAATGTAGAATTCACACTTGTGTCTTCAATTGGGTTTTGGTGATTAAGTGCATTGGAACTTTGAAGTATGAGTATGAACAATTCCATGCTTTGTGTTTTGTCTTTGGATGCAGATATCATATCAAGCAATGGTTGATTGGTATTGACAATGGTGATATTAGTATTACACTATATTTTTGACTTAGCTGGGGTAAGCTTCTTGTTGTTTTCTGTGTTTGGACTCTTTACTTTTGTTTGCACCCAATTCTGGTTGTTATATTTTGATATTGCTCGGCAGCTTGGAGATAGTAGTCATGGCTGACTTGGTTGGACCAAGGTTGTACAGCTGCTGTAATTGCAGAAACCATGTCGCTCTTCATGATGATATAATCTCCAAAACTTTTCAGGTGAATAACTCGATTCTGAATCAACTAAATGAACGAATCTTTTGTTGGTATTCATACTATGCATACATATCTAGCGATCTTGCTTTGATCATGGCTGCACAGAGGGCTCCATGTTTGTCCTGATAGTTTTCTTGATCTGTTTAGGGAAGAAATGGTAGAGCCTTCCTGTTTTCTCATGCAATGAATGTAATGGTTGGCCCCAAGGAGGACAGGCAGCTCATGACCGGTCTCCACACAGTCGCTGATGTCTTTTGTGGGGACTGTAGTGAGGTCTTAGGTTGGAAATATGAGCGAGCTTATGAAGAAACGCAGAAGTACAAGGAAGGAAAATTTATTCTTGAGAAGTCGAGAAAAGTCATGGAAAGCTTGTAGTAATACCCTTGAAGATCTGTGATTCATCTTCCCTTATCGTTCTTTGTGAATTGTTGGTGCCTTCCTTGTCTGAAAACTGTGTTGGAAATTATTTGTTTTGTTAATAAATTAGTGAATAGTCTCATTCACAAACACAAGCACACAATATTACTGATAACTGAAACTATGTTTTGTACCCAATAGATTAATTCACAACACGAGCATATATTTGTAGTAATTGAAACTATTCTAAATTAATACTGTTGTTTTGTTCTATCATATCTTGTCTTCTGGTATGCAGACCGTTGATTCTTAGCAGGTACTGCAACATCATTAATCTGCATCAAGAAGGAAAAGAGAAGTATATACAGTATAGTATATCTTAATTTGATGTAGCATAGTATTTGGCTGTTAACAAACAATATGGATTATGTATGCAAGTATGAAGTACCATGCATGTAGTTGTGGGGAAGGAGGAGAGGAAAATCATCATCCTCATCTGGTTGTTGAAGGTGATAATGTTCTGTTTGTTGATGGTGATGAAATTGAGGTTCATAACAGTTGTTTGATGCTGCTCCTTGTTCTTGTTCCACTTGCAGAAATGGAAACCCATGATGATGATGTTGCATCACATGTTTCTGGTGATGATGCTCATGCATGTCATGCTCCATCATTGGCATTGCTGTTTCTTCCATTAATGTGAGTGCTCCTCCCTGTTGCTTCTGTTGCTCCTCTAGCTTAACAGCCCAGTTTCATATCTTAGATCATCACAATCATACATGTTCATATACATATACACAAGTATATATACTCACCAAATGGCATATCTCGTGGTTATGTTCCTCCAACATTTTCCCCTACCAATATAAGATACAAACACAGTTCTGCATCAAGACTCTTGTAATAATAAGACCAGTAGAGACTAGAGAACTATATATGTAATATACCTTCCTCTTAAGATTGTCCATTTGTTGATGCAAGAGATGGTCCTGAATTGATCAACAAGTTAGTAAACCAATTTAACTCAACTAGCTAATGATCTTGAACTTACCTTCTGAGATCTGATCTTGTCCAGTGAGTGTTGCAGCTTGATTTCAAGTTCTTCCAGGTCCTCCAGTGTTCTGGAACTCAAATCATCATCGCCTCTGTAGCGCCTCAAGCTCAGTTCAAGATGGTGATTATCCTCTCTCAGCCTTGCTATCTGATTCTGCATTGGTCCCTGATTATCATTAACCAGGTAATTAACAAAACATACCAAGAATCATAAATATAAATTATGTAATTAGTAGCCTGTGTGAAACTGAAATCGATCCGTACCATATCAAAATGTGGCAGATTAAGGTTAGCATTATTCCCTTGAGCAAGTTGATATTGCTCTATGATCTGTTCCATTCTGCACACAGGACACAAGATTGAAGAATCTAAAATCAAATGGCATCAGATTGAGACATGACATATTGAAGGAAGAAATGGGGTTAATGTGGAACCTTAAAGAGTTGGTGCAATGTTCAGAAAGCTTGCCAGTATCGGAGAAGACGATTAGGCCTATCTGAGCACCACAAAGCACAGAAAGCTCCTCAATCATCTTCACAAGGCTGGTTCTGCGATTACATAAGGTGACTTGTCTCTTGGTTTGGTCCTGGATCCTCTTGATCTCTATCTTTCCCTCTTCCCATAACTTCTCTCTCCTTGATCAATTTACAGAATGAGAAATGAGAAGTATTACTGATTTCACAGAATGATCTTCATTGCAGAGGAGAGGAAGTTGAAGAAGGAATGATTATGAACTTCATTTACCTTTTATGTACTGCTTTCTTCTACTCATGGTCATGATCATCAAGACTCAATGAATGGACGGTTCAGATGCAGCATCCATCATCATCAGATCAACTGATCAAGTCACACTCACATGCATGCAATGGTAATGTCAAGACAAAATGTTGATGTGACTCCTTAGTCTTCTAGTAACCCTATATGCCTAGCTATAGTGTAGTGGAAAAGGACATGTATGCATGCCTATAATGTATATGAAACTGTGACTTTCTTCTTCTTTGACCCCTCACATGAAAAAAAGAAGATGGGTCTTGCTTATTACATTAACATTGTTTTATAGAATTAATTTTATGAATAAAGATACAATTTTGATTTTGGGTTCATAATGGACAAAAAAGCATGATGAGAATAAAAGAACATGGTTTCCTTAATAAGGTACTCTTCTGGTGTAGTCTGAGGCTGTTTCAGGTCACTTTCATGCATTGCTCAAATATGACTATTGAATTAAAGATAATAATTTGAAAACATTAAATCTGAGGTTAGCCTATGACTAATTGATATGAGTTCTGGGATATAGACAATTACAAAACCTTGAAAAAAAATCACCATTCCTAATGTCTAAAACCAGAACAAAAAAAAAAACTCAAAAACATTTGCTTTAACTAGCTGAGAAATGTTCAAAAAGACCATCTTCATCTTCTTCATATGTATATCCTAATGTATCAACCATATGCACATTCCAGATCCACATAATTGTTATTGACGAGTCTCAGCTAAACTGACAGGAATCGAAAGTGGAGGTCTCTGGCCATTCTTCAACACATGAATCCCAGAATCAACAAGAGTCTCACTTGTAGCTGTTTGCTGAAGAAGCTGAATAAGAGACCAGAACACATCCAACCTCGTCACATGCTTGTTTGCCTATAATGTCCAAAAAAGAAACAGTGTGATTTGATTGGCTATTACAAATTTCAAGCAGCATTAGCATTGTTTCGTGTTTACCTCGACAATGAAGCGTGCCCATATCTTGTTCTGTCTAAGTTCCATCACTCCCTTCAGGATATTCAGACCAAAGCCTCTTATTACATCTGCTATCTCCAGAAAAAACCCATGATCCTCACAAAGCATCTGATGCAGTACAGTACAGTTATGACTGATGTTTCAAAATGATGAAGCTTCACAAGACATTAGACATAGACATACCTCTATTACCATCTGCCCAGGTGGAGTAAGGTCTTCAACTACAATTGGACAAACTAGTGTCTGATATGCCCATGTAACACCGCCATTGCCATTGCCATTGCCATTGCCATTGTCTTTCAAAACCACCCCATTTCCCCGATCAATCATCTGCTAGTTCAAGCAAGTTTATTATCATTTTGTCACCACAATCAAGTGAAGAGGAGGAAGAAGAAGAAATGCTTTACCTTTGGCTCTTCGGGTTGAGTGAGCTTGTCACCATATTTTGTCACACTTTGCAGGAAATGCATATACTTGATTGTGCGGTCCAACAGTACATCAATGCTAGGCTGCAACATCAAAGCATATTAGCACATATAGATTATGTTATGTTCTTGAGCTGAAGTGTTAAAAGGAAGTACCTTGTGGCCATTGGGAATGATCTTTCTCAATTCAGTAAGACGGTCCTGGATCAGCTGACGGTCTTTGGGCCTTGGGCGAGTACTTTCCCCAGGCCTAGCCCTTTTTCCGGTACCTTTCGCTTCATGCTTCTGAGGTTGTGCAATATTGTGTAACTTATCCAAGTTCACGCTCTTGATAAGACACGAAACACTAGCCAACTGAACAGGATTGCTCTCCTTTGATGAACTGGGTTTAGTTACAGAACTAGAATGTCCAATACCATTAAAAAGCTCGTGAATCCCCAGTTCAGAAAATAAACCCTTATGAGGGCCTGAGATGCATTCAGATATGCTGGTGCTGATACTTGACTGACCACTACACTCTACAGGTGCTGCAATATTTTCCCAACAATCCCCAGTTAGCATGAACCCGATATCAACCCCTAAATCATCAAAAAGTCCATGAAAGCTCTCAGCTTTCTCTTGTTCACTACAGTTGATTGTGTTACTGATAGAGTTTTGGACAGAGTTAGCTTGATGTGTGACTGGAATGTTGATGAAACCTTCACTTTCTACCAGGTCAGATGATAACAAAGAAGGGATATTTGACTGTGAAAGGCTGTTGTTCAAAGCCATTTCCATTTCAGTGATACTATATTCTGGTGAAGGAGCAAGCAGTTCTGAAAGATTATACAGTGGATTGTCACTGGAAAGAGGCAAGTCCATCCTTGCTTGCTCGATATCTGACATGAAAGGCAAGGATTGGGGAGGATTTATCGAAGAACATCCTTTTCCCAGTTCATTAAAGATATCACCATCGCCATATGAAATTAAGGAAGCAAAGAGCCCATCAAGATCACTAGTTTCATCTGTCAAAGAAGAAGGCAAATTTTCCAACTGGTGAAGCTCTTCAACACTATCCATTTCTCTGAACAATCTCTTTGTTTGATCCAAAAATTCAGCACTCTCCAGAATCTGCAACAAAGCGTCATGTTAACCACAGTACAAGGAAGAGTTCACAAAGATGAGATGAACTCAACATAAGCATATCAAATTATATTTACAAGGAAGGAGGACATGATTTTTTGGCTCTCATACTAACCTTGTGGATGGATCCAAAGAGCACCACTCCTGGTTCTACAGAGATTATAGCAATTGTCTGCAAAATGGATTTAATTTTCGATCAATGGTATTGATTTGAAACATTTACATGGTAATTAACAAGCTTCTAGAAATCTCATGCTTGCTAAGTATAAAATCTACCTTGATTCCAGTAGAAAACTGGCAAAGGATCTCAGAATCACCCAGTAACATATCTTGATTTTCGAAAGAATCACCGAACATCCATAGATGCTCCCCTGTGAAAGCAGATTGACCAATAAACCTAAAGTCGACAAAAACAAACCCTGTTTGAGTTATTCTCTATGCTTCAAATTTGCACACGATTTTCAGATTATAAATGATTGCATATCAAGAAAACTAATGTGAAGAAAGTCAAGAAACCTAAAGGGTAAGTTTTTGCAAATCATCTACTAAATAAAAATAGTGAGAAGCTGCAAATGAGCATACCCTTCACCAAGCATGTGGACTTGCAGAAACATATTGCCAAGCATTGTCCCCATTTGCTCTTCAAAGTATGCATCTTCCAAGGTCAACAACCTAATAGAGCATTTTAACAGCACCATTATAAGAACCTGGTACTCAACACTACTTTGACAGGAGCCAAATTTACTAAAGCTAACCATGAAAATTAAACCCAAGATTACCAAAATTTGCACAACCAAAAACCCATTTCCAAACATAGTAGATACTCAAAACACTTTAATTTGAACAGAAACTAGATTCTGTATCCCCAAAATGTAAATTACTCTGGTACTCAACAATACTTGACAGTAACCAAATTTACCAAACCTAGCCCTGAACATTAAATTCAAGCAAAAGCCATTTTCTAGCATCTTTCTCCTAAAAAGTCACCAAAAACATAAATTAAGGCTAAGGGGTGAGATTTTTGGTGTAATGAGAGAGTAACGGAAACAAATTTCATGTTTTTTCTCCAACCCTCAAAACCCCATTTCAAACCACAAAACTTGCAGAACATAAATTCATAAAGAAGAAGAAAGCTCACATGGAATTGGTGTGATATCAAATCTCCAGAAAACCCCATAAGACCAGCCATTGTCACAACAGATACTCCTAAGAGTGTTCTTCACAGCCGATCCCATCTGGGTTAAATCGACCATTTCACAACCCCAACTCGATCACTGACTCACTCAGAGCACACACTGGTCACAAACTCATATTACCCACAAAGGGGCATGTAAAGGTAGCTCCTTTGCCCACAGATTTGGAGAAGCAGAGACAATGTCTTGCTGCAAAGATGTGCCCTTTTGTTTTGGGTATGCTTTTGAAACGAAAAGCAACAACTCAGAAGAAGAAAAATGAAATAAAAAATGAAATTTTTAACAGTTCTTTCTTCTTCAGAGTGACTCCAACTTCAGCAAGGTGACGATGGTTGAAGACAGAAAGCGAGAACGAAAAGCTGTTTCTACAAAACAGATCATTGTGGTGAGAAATATATAGAGACATAGATTTTGTATTAAAAATAAATATTTGTACAATAAATGACTCTTTTTCACTTTTTTTTTTTTTTTGAATACAACTCTTTTTTCACTTGATTTGTCATTGTTACAGCAGTTTATTGTAATTAAACTAAATATTTCATAAAATAGTGAGATTTAATGAGGGAATTAATGTGGATTTTAAATGGTTTAAAGTAGAATATGTGAGATTTATTACTAATTATTAGCTCAATCAACTATAAAATGTTATCATGTTGAAAATCTCTTGTTTTAAAATTTAATTGAACGGTCATAAAGTTTTGCAGGATATGATGAATGCTTGTTTCACAAGCTAGAATCAACAATCATGGTTGTGATATAATATATCATTATGTTAAAATAGTTGGGTTTGGATTGAGATGTTGAACAAATATCAAATTTGGAGCTACATTGTCAATTACAATAACAATATAAATAATAAAATGAATGTTGGTACTCTTTTTTTTTTTTGAAAGAATGAATGTTAGTACTTTTATATATAGTTATTTGAAATTTGATTATTAGATATAAGGGTAAGGTTAAGGTACCCCTAAAATTTAAATCATTGAATCAGTATAATAAACAACTTAGATTGAATCTTGAACAATAGTTTCTTGATGTACATTTCAATTTTTTTTTGTATATGGTAAATTTCATAGTTTTTTGACACGTTCTATACGTGCTTTTCACCCGAACCAAACGTTTATATTAAAATTTTAATTAAATAAACTACGGTTGATGATATTAAACCATTAATAATTTATGAATATAACATTACAAAATTTATCCTTAATGTTTTAAGGGTTCGGGTGATGAACAAATATTGAGTAATGGATAATTATCTCTCTGGGATCAATAAAAACAATCATATAATATTAACAAAAATGAGAAATCTATAGTTTTGAAAACTCGTAACAAGTGATGAATATAAATATCGAGTCTCCAAAGACTAACTCAAGTTCGAGTCATTTATTAAACATGCTTGACCTAATTATACACATATTTAATTCAGATTTAAACGAAAGTATTTATTAAATCGAAATCAAACTGTTTGAAAAGAACTCGACTCATCTACACCAGTAGACATAATTGTCGAGTAACAAATTATTATTTCTTGGTGCTCAACAAAAATGAACATAAGATGTATGGAGAAATGTACAAATTTCAAGTTATTGAGCATTTCAATGAGTCAACAAAATGGAATGTGGGTTTGTCTTTTCTCGTGATCGAATCTGTAATATTCCAATCAAAGCAAGCAAGAATGTGTATGTTTCTGAGCCCTGTTGGTTTTGGTGGGTTCAATAATTATTACTATGTTCCATATAATTATAAACTAAACATAGTATAAAACATTTTATGATTAGGCTTCGGTGGTTGTGCCTTGGGAATGATGCTGACGGCTGTTTTATCTCACCGGAACAATATTCCGTCGGCCGAGATAGTGCTCTGTGGGTCCCATCTCTCCAAAAGTGCCTCTGTCTCATTCTGTCTCCATTCGACTATAAAATTTAATAAAAACTTTAAAATAGATAACGACATGTTTAAGTCTGAATTTCAGTATTTCAAAAGAAAAAAGTCTGAATTTCAGAACTGTATTAAACTTGTTTGATCATCATCACACAAACCCTGCTCATATTAGTTCAGGTTTTTACAACTTTGACTCTAGTTTTTATTACTTGAAGATCAATTTTATTAGTATACATATGAGTTATTATATTCTTAATATTTCTTCTCACGTGTCTTGGATCTTATCCTTTTTTCATGTAAGTCGTAACGGATTCAGGCTTCTATATATACGTATGCATGTTAAAGTTCGTAAGGGTTGAAGCACGAGAAGCACATATCCAAACCAAATGACTGTGTTACCATATAAATTTTATTTAAAATGGATTACTTATATCGTATCGGACTTACACGACTAAAGATCATCATTAATAATGGGTGTGATTTAACCTTTATGACAAACTATTTATTTTTATTTACTTCCTACACCAAAGCTAGCTAGCCATATTTTAGGTCCCAGCCCTAAAAAGGCTTACGAGACATTCATTATTCTTCACAATAATAGAGAGAGAGAGACGTCGACGGCATGATAGTTCCTGCATGGCTCATGGGTCCCCATTGGACTCGGATCCAATGCCATTGTTGGAGGTGCAATCGATTTTCTTCATAATTTACAGAATATTAAATAAACTCGAACCCATTTAAGTAGTTTTCAACCATTTAATGTTTAAATTGCAAGTTTTAAATAAGACTCATTGGTTCATCACTATACTTGTTAACCAACGGGTTTAGGGTGAGTGTTACGTTTCCCGACTCTGAATCCGGACCTCATTCCTACCGCCAAACTCGTACCATTCTCGAATGAGTACGAATATCATCCGAATTTATTGACGGAAAAAAGTATGTTCTTAAATCAATTAGAAAATAAAATAATAAGTTTTTTTTTGGGAACAAAAAAATCTTGGTGGTGTGTATGGATAAGAGTAGACTCCTTGACATCACATTTTTAGTTAGAAAAAAGTGTTACCACACTAACTGTCAAATATATAAGAGAAATATGTTGATCTTATATATATCGGAGCGAAAAATAATCTTTCCGAACCTGAATATCTGATCGGATTACAGACATCGGATCCTCATCACGTTCGGAAAGTTTAGCAGTTATTCTCCCATTCAAAGGAACTGGTTGGACACGTGGCAGAGAACAGGCTGACACGTCAATCAGCCGGCGGTAATTATGAGGCTCTGCCGGCGATGAGGGGGCAAATAGCCGGACGGCTCAGGTACCTTTATAGAAATTGATGTCGGTAACTGTGGTCTGGTCTGGAGGTTATGGGCCTGACGAGGGGCTCAACACTCAACTCATTCTCTGTGGGGCCCACCTGTCTCCTTCACTCCCGCCACATCACCTCACAGAATGATGACTGTATCAGACACGATGACGCTCGCATGACGCAATCCCCGGACCTACCATTACCAATCGCTGTCCCCGGGTGGGTCTCCATTCCATTTTGTCTTTTCCACGCCGCACTCTTCACAATCACATGCCTCCCCTACAGGCCCATTTGTGAAGGCCCATTAAGGAGCAATATGATT
This sequence comes from Erodium chrysanthum, assembly GCA_036897765.1. Taxonomy (NCBI): domain Eukaryota; kingdom Viridiplantae; phylum Streptophyta; class Magnoliopsida; order Geraniales; family Geraniaceae; genus Erodium; species Erodium chrysanthum. The sequence goes on along the minus strand of JAYMSU010000328.1, from coordinate 4,311 downwards.
GGGCCTTGATTTGCAATGGCCCATCACAGTCTCGCTCTGTTTCTTTCTTCTCTCTCGTGACCTCGTCTACAAATATCTACTTCTCTTCTCTGCAACGTCACCATCTTCGAGACCACCGCGAGCTGCACCACCACCTGCATCGGCACAAGCGGTGAAATTGAACCACCGGCGACGGATTCGGCCGCCGTTTAACTGTTTTCTCCGTCGCGGATCGCCGCTGTGGTTAGGAGACCGAGATTGAGAATGTTTGTTACGGCGGAGTCGGCGACGGATCTGAACAAGAACACGGAGTGGTTCACGTACCCAGGAGTGTGGACCACCTATATTTCAATTCTGTTCTTCTCCTGGTTCGTTCCAATTTCTCTATTTGGTTGCTCTCCGGGCACGGCCTGGACCTTCGTCCACCTCTCCCATTTCTTTGTGAGGCTTCTCTTTCCTTTCTAGGGTTGCTTAATTTCGTCTATTTTTGCTTAATTGGGTTCGACCCGTGATCTGGGTTCCGTAATTTGAGTTCATTCAGTTGATTGTGCTCTGAAATTGGGTTTTTTGATTCGTTGCTTCAGGTGACTTATCCATGCTTTCACTGGAAGAAGGGGACACCGTTTGCTGATGATCAGGGGCTATCCAATAGGTTGACTTGGTGGGAGCAGGTTGACAATGGCAAGCAGCTCACTCGCAACAGGAAGTTCTTGACTATTGTTCCTATAATGTTGTAAGTAGTCAATTCAATTTCATTCTCATCTATAATAGATCCTTGCTAATTGAGTTTAAGTGAAACAGTGCAGACTTCAAAGTGTATTCAGTTTTACTTGCTATGCTATCTTTGGGTTTAGTAGTAGAGTGGTGTTTTTAGAAGATCAGGAGGTTCATTGAAGAACTCAGGATAGAATTTGCAGATTCTTAATTAGGAACTGGTAATAAAAGGTATTTAATTTAACAAAACGATGTAACACTTCTTGTATCATATAGATTACAGGATCTATAGGCATCAATGTAGAATCTGTTGTGTGACTAGAGTTTCTTGGCATGTATAGAATTGGATCAGTACACAATGAATTGGACAAAGAATAGGGGGCACACACACTCCACAGTGGCAATAAAATCTGGATGTCTATATTAGTAAATTATCATTTCAGCCCTACCCTAGACCAAAGCGAGCACACATGTTTCTTCTCTTGTATTCTGATAGGGCGGCCTGTTAAAATTTGGGGACTGTCGGGTTTGTCATTCTAGTTTAGGCTTGGGGTAACTACCAAAATTCAGGACAGTAGAGAATCATTGTTAGATTGCTTGAAGCTCTTTGTGAGATCACTATCCACTATACAGGGCTTGGATGGAGCTAAATGGGATTTCCTGTTTAGCAATCAATATCTTTGGTTTGTTGTGTGGCATAGTGGAAATATTTCTTAATTTTCCTTTCATGTGTACCTTCCGTTCCTTCTGAGTTCTTATTGGTAGTGCTACTTTGTGTTGGAGGACATCAACTCAAACTCGTTAGATGCAGCTTGGATCCACCTTTGAGTCTCATTGGTTGCTCTCCTTTTCTCTTTGCATGAACTAATCAGTCAAAACACAAAAAAGCATCTCCAACAGGAGCTTGCCTTTGTAGTCATGTTTCCATGATATTGTTCTTTAAATTGTTTTACTTTGAACTTACTAATACCTACACCTTATGTTTCTTTGGGCAGGTATTTGATAGCCTCACATACTACAAACTACCAAAACCCTATGCTTTTCTTTAACACACTAGCAGTTCTTGTACTAGTGGTTGCAAAGTTCCCAAATATGCACAAGGTCCGAATCTTCGGGATCAATGGAGATCAGTGAAGCTTTGTGTCAAGTTGGGCTCACTCTGATTGCTGAAGTCCAGTTGTTTTGGCATTTCAATCCAATGGTATATCGTTGTTGCCACGTTGGACCTCGAAAGGGTACTTTGTATCTTCTGAAGCACAAATATTCCATATGCTGTTGCAATGTATTATTTTGACATTTGAATCCAGTGTAGTAGTAATAGTATCATTGTAGGATGTTGAAACTGGAGAAGACGCGTAGTGTATTTTTTTTTACTCAAAATTGTATGTCTATTTTGCTATTGTTACCCAAAGATTGCAGCCAATTGAGTGTCACAGACTGTAATTAATTGCAGTACTATATCTGGAAACAGGTTCTGAAAGAATAAATGGAATGTTTAAGGAAACACATCATCATCATCAGCATGGCCTCTGTATTATATCTGGTTCTTCCTTCTCTGAGTATCTCTTTTCCATATTCAGAAACCAAAAAAGAATCAAAGACAATCAAGGTGAAGCTTTAAAGTGATCCCCTAATATGGCAAAGGAAAGAGACCTATTTGAGGACCATTAATTGATTCAACGAATGTGAAAGGAATAAAAAGAAGGGTTAATTTCGGCATGTACCCTCCAATTATAGGTTAATATCACGTCATTACCCTCGATTTGAACTTTCTTGACTACTTCTCGAACCATCGTTTTGTTGCACTATTAAAAATTAAGTTACAATTCGTTTTTTCGAAATAACGAAATTGTCATCAAATTTAAACTCTGGGTTTGAAAAAGGATAAAAGAAAATCTTTGGGCCTTAGCAACTTGGTATATGATCTCTTGATCCTTGTATCATTACACATATAAGTTGTGAAGCCAACAACAAGCTTCAAAATTCTCAATACCATAAAAAGAGTAATTAAATTAAGAGAGAGATTATAGAACAGATAGTCCTATAATTAATCTGTGTTAATTAGCTAGATCATCATCAGAAAAAAGAAGAAAAAACCCAAATAAATCACCACCCACACCCACAATATATAAGAGAATTAAAATTAATCAAACCCCCAAAAACAATAACAAAAAAAGATTAAATTATTTTGTTGGTTTAATATATATGGTTTACCATGACCCTCCTCCACCCAGCATTCCAGTCCAATACCCTCCTGTTGAAACATGATCTCCTCCTTGCTCTCTACTCTGCTGATGATTATGGTCAATCCCATTATTACTATCATTAGCTCCATTTCCAAAACCATCCAGAAGAAAACTCAAGCCATTTGTGTAGACTGAGACTGAGTTTGGATCTTGATGAATTGAGGCTGAGCTGAAAGAGAAACCCTCAGTGAAGAGCTCCAAGGCTGAAGAAGAAATGTGGGCCTGTGGTGGATCCAAGTCTTGGGCCTCATGGATCTTGGGTGCAACCAGATCAGGAAGCTTGTTGGAGTTGGATGATGATGATGGTCTCTTGTGGATCTTTCTGGAAGGCCCACCAAGAGGGATGTTTCTGAGGGAGCCACCTTGAGTCCAATACCTTTTACAAGTCTTGCAGAGGTACCTTGGCTGTGTGAGGCTGTAGTTGTTGTAGTAACAGAACTTGGTGTTGCTTGACTTGCACCTTGGACAGTTTAGACTACCTTGCTCCTTCTGTGGTGGCCTTCTTGTGATCTCTTCTAAAGGTTTCACAACAATCTCCTATGCATATGACCAAACAGAAAAACATCAAATTAAATATACTATATACCATTTTAATTTACAAAAAAAAATACTCCTTGGCTATATAAATTTAGTGGTACCTGTGGCCATTGAGCAGTGTCCATGAATGAAGTAGCAGTGATCTGAGTTCTTGAGAGAGAGAGAGAGAAGGAAAAAAGGAATGTTTTTGGGAAGAGAGTTTCTGCAGAAGTCTGGTTTATGTGTCAGCTTGCTAGTTGCTAATGCTGTATGAGTTGTGTTTTGTGTACAGCACATACTGCAGTGATATGGGTCACAACTATATATAAATATTCATTCCATTTTTATACTATTTCTAGCTCACTTCAGTGCTATATAGCTAATGAAATAAATTCCTCATTTGGCCAATCCCATTGTTGCAATGAATGAAGCAAATGGGTGGTGTTGAGATGATGAACACTAATAATCATACTTTTCTTTCTTTTCACTCCAATTGTGAAATCCATTAAAATGGAACTTTGTGTGAGAGTCATGTTCAAGACAAAAACTTAATTCAACTCAACAGACGAAGATTTTAATATACTTATTAAGCGATTAATTTCACTACACATTTTCAACGTTGAATACACTTTAACACTCTATGTTGAAACAGCTAATAGTCTCTTCCCATTAGTTAGAGCTTTTAGATTGGATGAGGCTTTAACGTGGTATCAGAGCTAACCTGGTTCGGCATATGGTTTGTTTGTCACCTCTACCATGTGGCATTCCGATCCATATGCAGATGTACAGTCTTGTTATGGGTCCATGTGTAGAAGTCTAGTCCTACACGCGAGGAGAAGTTTTGAAGTATGTTTCA
>JAYMSU010000327.1:0-15085 GCA_036897765.1 Erodium chrysanthum | reverse complement strand
GAGCTCGGTCTCGGCGGCCCAGTTGCCGATGTTGCTCTTTCCCCATGGTCCGGACATTTTTTGAAGATCTGGAAAATGCTGGGAACCAAAGACAATATGGAGAAAGAAAGAGATCTGATTTGTCAAAAATGAAAATATTAAAACGGGTCAGTTGGCGGGTCGGTGTGGTTCGTTTAACGCCGTAACGGTAGCCCCATGCCCGCTTGTGGGCCCATATGTTTTTGACGGTCAGGATCGAATCTAAAAAGTAATGAAATGATAGTTGGATTGGATTGGAAATGGATTGTGAACCATCCGATTCAAACACTATAAAATTTCAAAGTCTCTTGCTTAATCTGGTATAAAGTTAAATTCCTAGCAATTTCCAATACAAATATAATAATTAATGACATTTTAAATGCTCATAATATTTTGTCAATGTTGATTTTAGCATGTGTTATTTTATAGAATTGGTTCATGTTATAATAAATTATACAGTTGTATATTAAATTGGTGGGACACCACCTACCATAATTATAGTATGAGAAATTAGATATATACCTAAGAAAATTAGGCATATTTCAGATTAAACATCTCAATTACATATATTCTGGTATTTAGAGCAAGAATACAAGTTTGAAGGTCTCGAATCAATTTTTATGTAATTAAGTGGATAATTTCATATGTGAGCTTCTAACTATCAAAAGATGGATGATTGACTATGGAGAGGTGACTTGTATTGCATTTAGCAGTCTTTTGCTATTTATCAATGGTGTAAAGATTTGAATGTCTATCATTGGATTTGTTTTTCTACTTCGTGTAAACATCAAGTTTATGTTTATCCCTGAACGTTGTAGTCGCTTCCAACATTGTTAACTCTTCACTCAGTTATACTCTTGTTACAAATAAAATCTTTTTTTTTGTCAAAAAAATGAAATACATTAGTAGGTAAACGTAGTAAAAAATATATGTAAGAAACATAATTACTTACAAAAGAGAGATCAATTCAACTTGATCATTGCTAGAGCACTCAAGCTCAGTGCAATTTGAATTATCTTGTTTCCATTCATGCCTTTCGGACAGTTCACATATTACAACTCCGGCAATATCAGTGTGAATAAATGGACATTACATTTCAGGCCTTTCAGTTGTAATTTACATGATTCTACTAACAATGGACTGATACAAGAAAACGATCCAGTGTTCACATACATAACTGTTAAAGACTTATCTGATGTTGGCCATCTGCTGAATGTCCCAACGAGGAGGATACAGCAGTCTTCTTTCAATCGAGCCACCATGTATGGAAAACTATGCCCTCTTCTTTTCAACAATGGTGAGAAAGTTATAGGAGGAGTGGATTGTACTTGTGAACATCATCAGGCTTTACACATGCAAGGAGTGAGGGGGTTCTCCCAGAGGTCATAGTTGGGGAAGGTTGCTTCTGGCAAGCCAGTCAGAGTTTGGTGGGTGACCACAACATCCTCTACAAAACTGGCCCATCCCATGTAGGGGTCCCCAAATGATTTTGACATTAGGCCCTTGTCTGGTTTTATGGACTTGAGGCGATGGCCCATGTACCTGCGTGCCCCGATTATCAGTTTGGCAAAGTTGCCCCCATGGGTCATCACAAACACATCAGACTTTAAGCACACCAAGAAGTCCAGGGCTGCCAAACTTGTAACATGCTTTCTGAAACTATCCAGCTCCTCCTTACTTGCCAACTCCTCCTTTGTCACCTGTTTTTTTAATTAGTGAGAAAGCGGGAAATCCTAATCTAACCAATCTAACCCCCATCCCACACCTGCTCCCAAGCAGGTGTACCCCCTGGGGTTCGAACCTCTGACCTCAAGGAGGTGAGAGAGCTCACATACCATCAGGCCAACCCCTAGTGTGCTTGTGACCCGTTACAAGACAAAACACATTGCAACACAACTTCAAGTTGGTCAAAGCGAGCACTATCTCATATGAGATAAATAGTTCAAATCCTAGTGGATCACCTGCTTGGGAGGAGCAGGTGTGGGTGAGGGTTAGGTTAGAAAATAGGTACAAAAGACTAACCAGATTTGGGAACATGTTCCTGAGTGGCGCCATCCTGTTATGTCCACCATACACCTGGCCAGAAGCAACATAAATCTGAGTTTCCTTGGGATATCCCATCGCACGGAGGATCACTGCAACTTCACCAGGCTCAAGAGGGCACCGTCCTTCCTTCCTCTTCTGGAGGGCCAGCTGCCATAGATGGGAACCATTCTGCACACCAAATGAAGAAGCAGAGTTATATAATATAACCATTTTGTTTGGTTCTTAATCTTATTATAGACAAATAAATGCCACTAGGTCGGTCACCTTATACCGTCGAGGCCATTCCTTCTGTCTGTATTCTGCCATTTTAGCTTTCTCATCTCTTGTGCCCACAAAATCACAAAAGGACAGGCCCACCATTCCTTTCTCAAACCTAAGATGAAGTGCCCTATTTAAGAAGAAACAAACTGCTAATTACTTTTGGATATAGAGTTTAATAAACTCTGCTAATTTTTGGAATGTGACGTTACATATAAGGATTTGAACTGCCCGTGCGGTTTCTCATCCTTGCTGCCAGTAAATCAGACATCTGCTCTATATGAGGAAGAAACTTCAGAGCATGATAGTTTACCCTGCACCTCAACCTGTTGATTTCTTGAGGAACATTATCGTAGCTGCATCCCAGAGAATTGGAAGAAGAATCAATTTCTAAGTCCAATTTGCTTAAATGGTAAGTGAACATTTCAGTATGTAGATCTGAGGCATTGGTGGCTTACCCAAGCCGGTCAACAAAAGGTTTAAGGGCCATGATCTTCTTCTCCCTGATTCGAGGCAGTACATTGTCAATGTAGAACTGAGCTGATGCATACTTGGGAATGTTTTTTACAGTGCGCCTATAATGCATAGACCAAATTTCATAATCATATCACTATAAGTTTCGATAAATAGAAACCTAGATTATCGGAGCCATGCAACAATAAAATCATCTACAGCTCTTGATAATGTCTGTTTGGAACAAAAAATGTGGGGGGTTGTCAAGCACAAGTATCCTAATTAAATATGATTATCTGCCAATTTACTAATCAGTTTCCCTCAGGTTCATTATAAAAATACTTTGGAGATTCGACTATGCAACATGAAAAATGTCTAAGAGAACATGAGACATTGTCAAACCTTATACTTGAGAATAGCTCGGCTTTGTCAGTAAACCACTCAGGAATATCACGAACAATTGGCAAATCATCCTTTAAGTAGTCAATGAAATGATCAACATCAAAAATATCTTCAAACTTACTGCAGAGAAAATGAGAACATTTTAAACAAAATCAGGCACCTTAAGCTTTTGAATTAAGCATACCATGCTATGATAAATTAACAAGTTAAAATTACTTCATGAACCAAATTACATAAAAGAAGAATTTTCTCAAAATATGATTGGGTTGCTCATTAATAGCAACTATGAGATCCAATGCCAGATAAGAAAGCTTGTAATCATGACATAAATTCACTCGACAAGGTAACAATATAACCATTGGAAGTGCACAAATGCGCCTTGGAACACTTGAAGGAAATGTTAGGTGAGTTAAGAGTTGTTAAAAAAGGTAAGCCGTGTTTAAGTCATTTCACCTCCTACTCTTCCATTAACTTTTACAAGATCTAATCAGAACTAAAAAAGAATAATAATTTGATTATTGGGGTACACAAAAATAATTTGAATCTGAACAATCTTTTGGGAATTGAAACCTTTATCCATAAATGAAAGGCATCCTTGTTTAGCCATGCATGTTTATCATATGCTTTGAACTGGCTATGAAAATTTATGAACAAGAATATTGGTCAAGAAATCTCACGTTTGATCTTTCCATATCTGGTCCTGTTTCAAAACTGGCAGAATGAGGGTGGCATTCAGAATTTTAGCTACAGCCACTGCATTGCATATCTGTGTACAAATATGCAGTAAAATAGTGTTATTTTGAAATTAGAATCAATACAGTTTCCTAAAACAACCTAACGAAAACTCACTATTGACATAGAAATAGTTCAATGAAAATAGTAATGCAACTAAGAATTTAGAGAGAGAGAACAAGAATGAACTTCATGTTCCTTCTTCAAGCAACAGACAGCCTCCTTGTAGTTGTAGTACACGTAGTTCCTTCATATTTTGAACATGAAGAAGAAGCTAACATTTTTCAAGATAAATAGTGAATCATACTCCATCCATCCCACAATGAGTCCCCCCATCTACTTTTTGAGCAAGAATTAAGGACCAGTGAAGCTATGCCTCAATTTCTACATATGTCTTACTACTATATGCTAACCCCCCAAATGGTGGTAACCAACTAATGAGAAAGTGCATTTTGGGACGGGGAGAGTAATAGAAAGGGGTGTGTTAAAAGGAAACAATGAGTTGACAACAAAGATATATGCACAAATTAAACAGGAAAACTCTTAATTTGAAAGAAAATAAACCATACAGCAATTCTTTGTTGATTCAAACCACCCTCAGCATGGATAAATATATACCCATTTGTTTCATTCTCAGAAGGAAGATCTGCATAAAGTAAGAAAAAATATATTAGGTCAAAATAGAACAACAAATGAGATCTGGAAAGGAAAATAAAATGTGATACTCCATCCGCTCCAAAATAAGTGTCCGTTTTCTCTGTAAAAAATTGTTCCAAAATGAGTGCCCTTTTCTCTATGGTAAGTTAGTTTTACACGAAGTGCCATTAATATCACTAAGATAAGTTAACTATCTTTATATTGTTAGATCTCATAGCCATAGGGATATATAAGGAAAAGTCTGCCATAAAATAACTTATCCTTAATTATCTACAAAAATGGGGAAATGGTCACTTATCTTGAAGCGGATGGAATAGACGATAGGAATGCTACAATCACAGTATAGGAACAGCACAAAACCAATAATGGGATGCTTAACTATATATACTGTTCGTTGCAGTTGTCAGTCTAGAGCTAAGTAGCACTTATACTTCAGTGGTGTTCAAAACTTATAACCGTAAAACATGAAGTCACTCATGCCAAGTAAAAATTACACAAACAAATGAAACCATATCAACTTAACCCCACAGCACAGTGAAGGATTTATTACACAACATTAATCCCAGAGGACCCTTAAGGCAGTAGGTTCTTTTCTAAGTATCATAGTACAGAAACATTCTGTAGCTACTAGAATATTCATGGTAGAGATAACACTATTGTTCAATGAATAATAAGGCTTTCTCTTATTCTGGGCTCTGATCATATATTCCGTTTGCTTGGGTGAAACTATACTTTGGTTTCTATGTTCCACCTAAAGTATGATGTGAATTGAGGAGGATGCTACTCTAAATTACTTTGAGGGTAAGAAAATACCAGATATTCCACTTAAACGGCGCTCAGCACAAGGCTTCCAAGAGGTAGTTGCAGAAAGAGGATTTTCCCAGAGTGAAGGAGACTCCTTGACCTATCAACAACAAATGAGAAATATCAGATTCAGACCAACAGAAACATAGGAATGGATAACTTGGTAACAAAATTTATGAAATAGTTTTAAATCACTTACCCGTGGACAGTGAAGGACAATACCATCTTTTTTACACAAGTAAGGGGCATTCTGCACCAAATTACAAGATACATCAATGGCTAAGATCATAATGTAAAATCCAAATTGCATCTACTGCTCAGTGCATCATTCCATCTGACAAACCAGTCAAATCCTAATTGCAGTTCAGTCTAAACTACAACCCTATATGACTGCAGATATGAAAATCACAGTCGTTATATGACAGGTCAAGGATCATTGTTAATTGAGATAGTGTCGGGAGCTGGGAAGCTGACTGAATCTTACTTAATCTCACCGACATTAACCAAAATGTGTGGAATTCAACTATTCCCCTTAATGGGTGTGACTTAGCATTTGAAAGAAATGAGCTCAATTAAAAGATTGAAACGGGACATAAAAAAGAAGAAACTCACCAAATGGCTAACGATGGAGAAAATGGAGATGATTCCAGCGATAAGAATAAGAAAGAGCAAGAGCAGCGAGATCTTGGAGGTGTGCGGAGAAACCCTAGGGTCGTCGGTGAAGTAAGGGCAGAGGGACTGGAAGTTGGACCAGAAAGGGCGGACTCGATCTTTGAGGGAATGGCGATCACGGTCGTCGTGGGCCGGAACCAGAGGGGACGACACGTCGTCGCGCTTCATGGGAGAGGACGAGGCTCGCGCTCCCATCGACACCGAGTGCCTGAGCTCGGCGATGGCTCGTTTCGGGCTGAAAGCCATCGTCTTTGTCGGCTCAGTTTCGAATCTGCATCTCACACTCGAGGTTCTTCACAGTCCATTTCCGAGATCGACACTACAGGTTCTTCTGGAAAAGGAAAAGCCCCGGATTAACAAGGGTATTATAGTCTTTTGGTATTTTTTTATTTTATTAATTAATATGAAGTACTGTACATACAATAATCTACATTTCATTTTAATTGACTTGGCTTGATTAAATTTTTATTTTCAGACCATTTTGTAGGGTAGGGATAGGGAATCCTAGAATCAAACTTTCCTTGAGATTCATAATTATGTTACTTAGGACTGCAATGATTATGGATAGTTTAAGATAAGGGTTTAGGATAAGAAAGAAGGTAAATGTAAAGAGCATCTTCCCTATCAATCATGTGTTCGAGGACAGGGACATGGTAATCAAGCAAGTTGCAGAAGAACTCGTGACTCAAGTCACCGTCTCATTCCAATTTACTTCTGACATAATCTTCTAATATAATCATCATGGGATTGAACTGAAATAAAATGGGATCAAACTTATAAAACACACTGCAATATCTTGAAACCAACCCTCAATTATCTTTACAAGGACCAGAGTTGGAACTTGGCATAAACAATTTTATAGGTAAAAACTACAAGTTTGGAGTTCATTGATTCTCTAAACGAACACCGACACCGCCACTTCCAGAGTCGGCCACGGCCACTGCAACCAGCAGCAGCAAAATGATGTTGAGCCACTGTCTATCTGGGCATGGGTTATCTTCTGAATGCTCTCATCTCACACTGCTTGGAAACTTAACAAATCCAATACAATCTGCAGAGCCCTTCTCTGCACAAAAAGTTAGTTTGAAACTGTGCATTCTTCTTCCTGTGAGAAAGAGAACCAGAAAAAATGGCCGGATCTCATTGGTGCCCTGAACCCTTTTGTGCTGCAAAATGTATCCAAGATTTTGTTTCTAATTGAATCAATGCAAGACCATCACAATGAGAACAAAGAGAAATGAAGCTCAGCATTGCATTGTAATAATGGGTTTCTGTTATTTCACTGAATAAATAGTTTCCTCTCATCAGACCGACCAACCTGGAATCGGATCACCGGACGACAACATGGACACAATTGTTCATCCCACCAATACACGACACAACCTATACAATAAATATAGAAAGGAGGAAGAAGACAACAATCTCCCCCCTGCACTGGGTTTATATACAAGAGCCCCCTGATGATTCACTTCCTGGTGTTGGATGGGTTTTGGAAGAAAATAGGCCTTCTTAGTATACCCGCTCACTCTCACCCAGAAGCAACAACTAGGTAATACAAATAAACCCCACAATTGTTGTACCTTCTCAGTCCTCTTCACCAACATCAGATTTAACCACTCCAAGCAAACATCAGAATATACAAAATCATTAGAACTTCCTGTAAGGATCTCTGGTAAAGAACGGGTGCCTAAGTGCTTCCCGAGCTGTCAGTCTGATGGCAGGGTCATACCTCAGTAGACCTTGCACAAGATCAATGAGATCCCCAGCTGAATGATCAACATGCTGCATTACTAGGTTCTGCAGAGAGAAATATAGTAAGGAAATTTGAAAGAATGTGTACAAATTTATGATAAAAATCTATACAAACCTGAAGACGCGGTAACTTCAGAACAGCTTTGATGCTTGCCCGAGAGGTTGCACCATCAGGCCAGTCCAGTCTACCATTTTGCACATATTTCTCTGCATTTCGACTGAACCAACAATAAAAACAAGAGAGTTAATTACAAATAGACCAGCAATGGATTATTCCTTGCAACAGACAAAGGCACTCACTCTGCTCTCTTCAACATCTGATGTGGGATTGGACCTAAAACTCTTTCCATCATGGCCAGGTGCTCTAAGTTATCGTGTGTCTGGAACAAAGCTTCTCCCTGCAAAACCAATTGCGCTTTCTTAGAATGTAATAAACCATCCAGGAGCCATCTTCAGAGACCAATTTACTTTAAATATAAACATACCGAGCATAGTTCAACCAAGATACAACCAGCACTCCATAAGTCACAAGGGTAATTCCATCTTAGTCCTGGAGAAATAAGCTCACAACTATTATGATACATGAAAAGGAAATGATTAAATTACAACAGAACCATGTAAGGGTTAAGATACCGAGGATAACTTCAGGTGCACGATAATGCCTAGTAGAAACAATGTAGTTATGATCTTGATGCTCATAGGCTGTACTGCCAAAATCAATGACCTTGATAGCAGTTGATTTCGGCAACCTCCTGTAGCTGCCGAAATCCTTTATGGATCGAGGCATGAACTGCATGGAAGTCTGGAGGCACATGAACACAAATTAAGGCACAGAAAGTAAAAGTGTTCACAAAAATCTTAGTTGACAAGAAATGCACAAACTGTACAGCAGATTTAAAGCACATATACCTTGTAGTCAGGTACTTTAACATATTCCCCAGACACAAACAAAACATTCTCAGGCTTTAGGTCTGTATGAATGAGTCTCATATCATGTATAACTGCATATTTTCAGGAGAACTATATCAGTAAAGTAGTTTTGCATCGCCCAAATACTTATAGAATCTTGAATATTGAAAATCAAATAAAGCCTAAACAAACGGTGCATGAATACTTGGCTAAAAGTATTTGCATCAAGTTTAATGGGATTTAAGAAATAACAGAGTAACAAGTACAGACATGCTACTGATTCCAACAGTTGCCTGCCAAGATCACGAACAAGATCAACTGGAAATGGCCGATAACTATTTCTCTTAAGAAAATCGTATAAGCTTGGTCCAAGCATCTCAAATACCTGCAAAGCCAATTAAATTCACCAACAATCTTAGCTCAAATACTTATATATTGAAAAACAACACATTATATAAAAAAACATATACTTACAATACATATATGGTTACGATAGTCAAACCAATTCCTTATTTTAACACAACTGCAAGGAATATCCGGCATAAGCACTCAAAACCAAATTGGTATAAAGCAACTGAGGCAAGGTGAAATTTGAAAGAAATTGCACTCACCGGCTGCCAGTTCTGTCATACTTTGCAAGCAACTGGAGCACATCAACTTCTGTCATTGCAGCTTGACGATACTTCTTAATACTTCTCACAACTTTTATGGCAACCATCTCCTTTGTTTCTCTGTCCCAGCATTCCAAAACCTGGCCAAACGTGCCTGTGGAATAAAAGATAACACAGATGTTATCAACAGGAAAATCTACCATCGAAATAAGAATGAAGCCATAATTAGATTCATATAAAAGTGAAAAAAACCAACCTTCACCAATTTTTCTGTTGATTTTATCTGCAGTGCCATAAATTAGAGAATGTGAGAAATTCACAAACAAAAACATGAAAACCATATGAAAATTAAGGTTTCTAATCCAAATACTCAAGGCTATTTAATCCATGCTTTTTTCTTCAAAATAGAGTATGTGGAAAGCAAATAATAGATGTATGGGAGATATTAATGGTAAATCAAGGGTATTTACATCGATATGTTAAATTTTCTCCAAGAGCAAACACATAATGTCCATCTTTGTCATCCTCTCGCCATGGAGGAGTGGCTTTTTGAGCCAATCCATTGGCAAATAGACCAGTGTAATCTGGGTGCAGTATCCTTGGAGGTCCAAAGCTTGGCACATTTCCAATTCCAACCTCTTGCCCACAGTAGATTGAGATTCCCAAGTGAGCCTAAACAGCCATTTGTTAAGGAGACAAAATTAGTTGGAAACACACCCCAATCACATCATATGTCAAGTTGATCAAATTATATGTATAAGCAAGCAAGATATTTATTACACGGCTTGATCTGCAATGAAGTTGACTTCCAGAAGAAATAAAACAGCTCATTCCAGGAAAAAAAATTCTGCTGAAATCTAAATTCAGGTGTCACCAAATTTCCACAAACCGACTCAAAAAATTGAAAGGGATAAAAAAATCCACTGTTTAGTCCTTCCTATTAAATTCTCAAATCCATAAAAACACGTTACTCATTCCTCAAATATATTACGTACATCCGTTTTTTTTTTCAGAATTGCAGGTAAAATTGCTATGCAACAAAAAAAACTTTTTTTTTCAATTTCTTTCTCGCAGCAAAAAGGAACAAAATTCCATCAAAATTCAAGGGAAAAACCCATTTTGATAAAATAATTGGCTGAATCAAATCGAAACAATCTGATCCCAAATTATATAAAAAATCATACCTTGGCGTGGACGTGAGAATGAGGGAGGTGATCCCAAGCTAATCTGGGCCTCTTCCTGGGACGACGATCCATGTAATTGTGAGGATAATCAGTGACAAAATCCATAGCCATATTCTTCCAGAAACACAAACCCTAACTTTAGATCGATCGATCTCTTGGTTGATTCATTACAGAGCTGTATGAGATCAACCAAGAAATCGATCCATAAGAGAGTTTTGCACTCCACGCCCAAACATAACCCTACTTCTTTCCAACTTGTTTCCAATCGTTGGATCTTTTCTCCACAACTTAATCCCGGCCGTCCGATCACTATAACTATTTCAAAGTGGTTATCCTTACGATGACAGCGAGTTCACAGGGAGGAGTTACTCAACGCCACAACAACTCGACACGTGTCAATCATTATTTCTGTTTTGCATGCGTCATCTAATTTATAAAAGCCCAAGCCCATTCATAGATATTTATCTAAACCCAAATCCTTGAGTCCATGTAGTGTTGGGCCGAGTAGGACCCACAAATCAGAG
Organism: Erodium chrysanthum; assembly: GCA_036897765.1. Classification (NCBI taxonomy): domain Eukaryota; kingdom Viridiplantae; phylum Streptophyta; class Magnoliopsida; order Geraniales; family Geraniaceae; genus Erodium; species Erodium chrysanthum. The sequence continues at coordinate 4,063 of JAYMSU010000327.1, read as the reverse complement.
AACCTAGGATAATTTGACAAAAATAATAAATTTTTAAACTCATCAGTTCATTATGATCCACTTTTATTTTGTATCAAATGTTGTTAAATTTGATGGAATTCACATTTTTTATCATATGATTAACATGTGACCATTTCAATTTTGTTAATGACCAGATTAATAATCATTGATATAAAAATTAAAAAAAACGTGTCTTCAATCTTGCATCAAGGGGGTTCCTTCCCCTTGGACCAGTCATAATTGAAACTGTAACATATCAATCTCGTGATCAAAACTCAAGAGTTTCATCAAATTTAACGACATGTAATGCAAAATCAAATTAACCAGAATGTACCAATGAGTTTTGAAGTTGATCATATTTACATTACATGCAATTTATATGTGAAGGTGAAGATCATGTCACTTTGATTAACAACGGGAATAGTATGAGTATCCCAAATGCAAAATCATGTTCATTATCATCTATCTAGTAAATACAATGAATGTGTTATTATTTAAAGAAGGGGTTCAGAAAGCTCCATTTCATTCGAACCCTGCTGTTCTTCTGTGTTACTGGGGCCTGCTCCGACAAAGTCAAGCCCGAGCCACTGCCATGGCCAACAGGCATATCTATGCTGCTTATTTCGACTCCTTATGTCTTGCTGGCTTTCAAGCTGTTCGAGCTGATGATTCAGTTCTTCTACCCTCTCTCTCAACCTTGTTGCTCTTGTGTCTGCCATCCTCAATGATTTCTCAGCTGCATCTCTTGCTGCCATGGCAGCTGTTGCTATCTCTTCTTTGGATCTCAGCTTCTTCTCTGCTTCCATTATGGCTTGCTTTGCTTCTTCAAGTTCCAGCCTAATTGCTGACAACTGCAGCCATACAACAAAAACTATTATCATCCAACAAATGTGTCTAGGTTGATGCTGATTAGATATTGCAGTTTCAAATGTGTAGAAGTATAAAATTATTCTGAAAACTGAAAGACAGCCAACTATTCATGTATAGGAGGCTAACTAAAATCCTAATTCTACTTGGGATACTCGAACACTAGAGTCCTAATTTATGTTCACGGCCAACAGACTCAGCACATTCAAACCAAACAGAAGAACCATAATAGTATCCTATTGATTCTGAAATCCCATTTATTAGGAATGTACTTTATGCATGCATGTTCGAAATCTGAAACAATAATATAAAAAGTATAGTCGACAACATCAAGCTTTTTCTCTGTTACTTGTTTTTAAGAAAACTTAGGGATGGGATGGTGTATGGTTGTTAAGGTAAATACTTCAATACAACAAAGCAGCACCTTACAATACCCTACATTTATTGTACAATGCCATGGAAAGTTGCTACTAAGACCCAAATAAAGCTAGCTCATCCTATAGTCCAAGGATGCATTTTTGTCATGCTTAATCATTCTCAAGAAAAGTACTAAGTAAGCAGTACTTATACAACATCCAAGCCACTTTCATAAGACTTCTGGTTACACAGCATAAAAGAGCATCTGCCACATATTTTGTTAAAAGGTGTTGCAACACTCCACAAAGCATTAGAAAAAGTGAAATAATTCAGAGTGCAGACATGTTTAATCTATTTTTAAATATCAATAACTCATGTAAAAAGTTAAACATCCATCGGAATTGTGTGCCCAAATGAATTATAAGCAATCACTTTAGCAAATATTACGAGTACAGTTCCTAGACATTGTTCCTTATTTCAATAACATATTAAAGAATATGTCAAACTGTTCAGGATAAAATGAAGTAGAAGTGTGATGAGTTTACCTGTGACAAAAGCTCTTGTTCAACAGCCCTGCCAGCGGCTGCTTCTTCTTCTGCTGCTACTTTCCACCTTGTAATCTCTTCTTCAGCAGCAGTAATATCCAGCATAAGCCCTTCAACCTGTAACATATTTATGGACCACATAAATACTCAAAACCAATAAACATGCATAAAGGAAGAAATTTTCTCCAGATAAGCGTTAAGTTTCAAGTTGCCTCGTATTCTAAAAATTGACTAATAATTAAATAATATTCAATTAAGGGCAACTAACAGTTAGAAAGCAAGAACTAACTCACACTTTCATTTGCCACTCTTTCCTTCTCTTCTAGCTCCTCTATCTGATGCTTTCTATGGTTAAGCTCCTTGGCTTGAGCCTCTACGCGCTCTTTAAGTGAGCTTGACTCTGCCCTTAATCCAGTAGAACAATATGCAAAAAAAATGATAAAAACAACCTGGTCAGTACTCAATATTCATTAAAGCTACATCCAAATGAAAATACACTAGGTATTTATGGAGAACACCAACCAAAACCCTGATGACCTAAGAGTTCAAAATGTTAGGAAACTGATTGATAAGCCAAAAATATAAAATAAATACAAGATAAATCAAACTGAAATAGCTTACTGCAGATTATCTAACTAAATTATAACCATAGGTCTTTGGGCTGTCCCCCATCAGATATGTTTCCAAAAGAAGATCAACCAACATAAGCTAATAATTTGCACACAGACACACATCACCAGTACCTCAATTCGTCCACAGAATGCTGCAAGTAGATAATCTCAAGCTGGGATGTCTTTACAATATTCTCCAAAGCACCAGCCTGAAACCAAATATTATCTCAGCTGAAAAACTAAGGTTTCAAAGATATACATAAATTATACTTTAACAGCTAATAACACTAAGAAACACTTACCAAAGTGTATATCTCATCTTCTGTCTCAAGATTTTTATCAGGAGAAGCTGAAACCTTTCCGTCCACCAGAAGCTTATCAAATTTGAAATCTATTCCGGCTTCTCTTAATCCATTTTCTGCAACATGAAACAATTCACTTGTCTTGGAAGATGGATCTGATGTCATCCTCTTCGACAATGCACCTCTAAGTAAGGATCCAATCTGTTCTTTCTCCTTAACCAATTGAGCAATCGTTTCATTTAAATGTTTTAATTCACTAGCCTTCCCTTCTACCAAACCCCTTGTCTTCTCAGAAACAATTCTCATGAGTTCATGTATGGATTCCATCCCTGCCACGCAGGCACGTATGTTCCCCTCCATGTCTGTTTCTTGAGGGAGAAACAAGGACTCTGAAAATTCAGATTGATCTGAATTATTACCATCAACTATCTTGATGACATTGTAAATCTGGTCATGAATTTTAGACACATAATTCAGCTGATCAATCAGTAGATCCTTCTGTGTTTCCATCTTGGTCTCTAAAAACCTCAACTTATCATGGTACTCACCCGCCAACTGCCTTAACTCTGAAGCTTCGCTCTCAAACGAATGAACCTTTTCTGACATTTCCTTTTCTATTTCCAATATCTTTCCATCCTTTTCAGCTATAGCTTTCTCGAAATTCCCAATAGCAGAACTCTTCTTTTCAACCTCATCCTTCAATCCACTAATACTGGCTTCTAACTGTGAAACCTCAATGGCAATCTCATAATTCCTCTGCTCAACCTGCCCCCTGGCTTCATCCCTCGACTTCGAGGCACTATCAATATGCTTAACAAGTTCCTCAACAATGTCATTAGTCCTCTTAATAACTCCATAAGCAACAGCAGGCAAACCACTGTATTTCTGAGACCTAGGCAATCCACCAGATGAGAAGTTCTTGAAATTACTCACCTTCGCTGATATCTTCTCGATTCCAGTCACCAACATATGTGCAGAATTCTCCATTTCTGATCTCACCCCATCCCTAGCTTTTGTAGCTTCTTCAACTTGCCTGGCCAAATCGTCCCTCTCCTTCAACGCTTCTTCCTTAACCCTATTAGCTTCGGCCAACTCCATTGAAACCTCCTCCTTCGACCTCAACAGCTCTTCCTTCTCCCGTAGAGCCTCGTCCTTCTGGCGACCTAACTCATCGCGCTTCCTGATTGCCTCGTGAGTTAGAACCTTCAATCGGTTAAAAGAAGTCTGCAGCTCCGATTTCGAGTTCTCCGCCGCCTCGCGCGCTTGCCGCTCGCGATCGAGCTCCGCGAGAAGCTCCCGGAATCTCTCCGGCGACAGCTCATCCGGAGATGCATCGCTCTTGATGACGATGGGTACCGGCTCCTCTCCCTCGACCTCGCTG
>JAYMSU010000326.1:0-15089 GCA_036897765.1 Erodium chrysanthum | reverse complement strand
CCTATATGTCCAACACTTGTTCCTTTCCATGTTATGTATTTGCCACTTGTGTTACTGAGTTTCCTCCTACTTACTTTCCACAGAGCAAAAGTTTTAAATTGAATCCAGCTTCCACAAAGCAATACACACATACAAGATTCCTCTAAGACAAATCGATGAATGCAGACTTCTAAAACAACACTCGAAGTCATTTCATCATCTAATAAAATTTCAGTGAAAGGCAAGGGTAGTTCGGGATTATTATAAATACAACCACGTGTCGATCACGTGCCTGTTTTTCCGTCGATTTTGCAAATTCAAAATGGTGGCTCCATTTTCCCTCCCCAGTTTCAGTGTTTCACAGAAGAAAATCGTGTCCATCTGGAACTGAAATTGGAAACACGAAAATGGAGAAGAGACTCAGCGCTTCTCTCCTCTCCTCACCCCAAGAATTCCTCACCTCCGTCACCAAGCTAAGCCTCAAATCCTTGAAACCGGTCCTCAAAACCCTAATCCACACCATCAAGCCGTCCTCGGACCTCTGCTCCTCTCTCCCTCTTTCTCTCAACGACTCAATTTCTACCTCAATCCACTCCTTCAAGGACTTTCTCGACCACCCTCCGAGCCCTCGCTCCCCTCCCACCAAGCGCCCCAGGAGACCAAAGACCCGCCTGCCTCCCGATACTCCCAGTCCGGAAATTCCCCAGAACCTCCAGATTCTAGCCTACCTCGCGCTCCTCTGCGTCTCGCACCCTAAAAAGGCGTTCCAGGCGGAGTCGCTGCTTCCGGGTGTTCGTGCGCTGCACGACAATTTGATTCTCTTCGAGTCGGATCCGGTGCTGTCGTCGGAGATTGTGAGCTTGTGCGAGGTCTGGTGGAAGGAGAATTTTACCGGCAGAGAGGCGCTGATCTCCCAGTCACTTCCGTTTCTAGTGTCGAGGTCGCTTATCCTGAAGAAGAAGGTGGATGTGCATCGAGTTTACTCTCTGCGGGATGCATTTGCTTTGTTCGATTTCGAGGACGACAGCATTGAGGACTTGAAGCTCTTGCTGATCCGCTGTGTGATTGCGCCGCTGTATTTGAAGACCGAGGATGGGCGGCGCTTTCTGGCATTCATGTTTGGCCTCAGTGGGCAGCTGGTTAAGGAAGCATTGGCGATGATTAAGTCTCAGATTCCGTTCGGGAGGAAGTCAATGCTGGAGGCATATGGTGACATACTGTTTAGAGTTTGGAAGGTTGCTGAAGGAGATTCACGGGATGAACTGGAGAATGGGTTCTTGCAGGTTTTGATCGAGGGTGCAATACATGCTGGTTCTGGAGCTTTTGCTGCTTCTATTAGGAGGGTTTTGGGAGGGTTTATCAGTCAGAGAACAACTGATGGGGTTGAGAAGCTCCTCTTTCGACTGGCCGAGCCTGTAATATTCAGGTCACTGCAGGTAGCAACTTCTCTCATAATCTTGTTGTTTAGAAGAACACACACCATTTTTTAGCATACATGATTAAGTGCATGTACAATCATTATCTTGTTATTCCAAGAAATTAGTTTCATGATATATGTTTAGATTGGATGTAGTGTTCTTAGGATAAAAAACTTGACATGGATCAATTTACTTGACTGTGCTTTTAACTTGAGGAAGGTTAATTATTCCTAGGTTCAGAGGTTAGGTGGCAGATGAAGTTATTCTTTGAGGCAGCCAAAAAATATAGTTATTCACAATCTTATTCAAGTTTCAATTTTTTCACTGCAACTTGAATGGTCTCTTGTCATTCAGCTCACAAAATATGTTTAAATTCAAGAGATGTTGAAGGTCTTTACCATTTTCTATTTGCCAGTATGTGAAACCCTCGATATTTTTAGGACATTGTTTTTAACGTAGTTGTTTAATTGTTGAAAGGATTTACTTCTCCCTTAATTCACAGCATGGACTTGGGGACATATTTTTGTTTATTAAATTTTAACATTGGGTGTTAATTTAGCCAGTGAATCAGATGAGGGCCTTATATAACCGTGATGCATACTTTTTGGCAGGTTGCAAATTCAAATGTTCGTCAAAATGCACTGCATTTAATGTTAGATATTTTCCCTATTGAAGATCCTGATTCCACAAAAGAGGTTAAAGATACATTACTCCAAAAACAATTCTTTTTATTGGAGAGGTCACTCATGGATGATTGTCCAGATGTGAGAGTTGTTGCAGTGGAAGGTTCTTGTCGCATCCTTCATTTATTCTGGGAAATTATTCCTTCATCAACTATTACCAAGTTAATAACAAAAGTTTTTGATGATATGTCACATGACATATGCAATGAGGTTAGGCTTTCCACATTGAATGGCATTATGTATTTGCTTGGCAATCCCCAATCTCACGAAATTCTTAAAGTCCTTCTATCAAGATTAAGGCATCTGATGTTCGATAGTGCTCTTTCCATTCGAGTAGCAGTTGTAGATCTCCTTCTTCTAAGCGATATTCGGCACATCCAATTTAATAAGGTACAGACTGCTGTCAGAGACTATTTTTTTTATCAACTATTATCTTGTCTGAATCTTTTCTGACGTTGGTTGAGTATTATTTGCTTCTTTGACAGGTGATAGAGTTAGATGTATTACTATCTGTGCTTGCAGATGACCAACCAAATGTTGCTAAAAAAATTACAAAGCTGCTTTTACCATCATACTTTCCATCAAAAGTAACTCCTGAAGAGGCCTGCAACCGTTGTATTACACTTGTAAAAAGGTCCCCCATGGCTGGAGCTAGATTCTGTAAGTTCGCACATTCAGAAGGAGCATCTTTGAAGTCTCTGATGCACCTTGTCGGGGTATTAATCAGTTTGGTCTTGGCTCCTGATGGCCTGGATGAAAATCAGATTGAGGGTTTAATTGTTGCTGCAGCAAACCTGTGCGATGACCTACCAAGTCAGTCATTGAACAAGAGTGCCCTTAAAGAGTTGCTTACTGGTGATAACTTAAAGTGTTTATTTTCTTCTGCATCCACTGCAGATGCTAGGTCTTCAGTATTCAACATGGTCTCTGCCATCTTTCCAGATGCTGCTGCTGGACTAATTGACCAATGCACTCAACTAGTCATCAATTGTGGTGGTTTAGCTGAAAGTGTGGAAAGACAAACTGAAGTGAGGTCTGCCCACAAATTACTGTTGCCATGTGATGTGTTTGATGACATCGTTGAAGCGTTTACAAAGCATCTGCAGAAAGTGGCCTATCGTTGTCATATAAAATTTGGCATTGAGGTGCCAAACCAAGGTATCTTCAGTGCAAAAAGGAAGAAATCTAAGTCATCTGTCAAAGTCTCAGCAAAGTTTGAAAGTGCCAGCAGGAAAAAAACAACTAGTCTTGAAGAGGATTTTTCAATTGCTGTGGGAATAGCATGGCAAGTAAAAGATTTACTTTCATCTGAGAAAGCTCTGAAAGTCTTGTTGGGGTCTGAAACCCTAGAGCGGGCATTTTTTGCTTTGAAGGTCATTTCTGAGGTCAGCATTGTCCAATGTATGCATAGTGAATATAGGGACCCATCTCCAGTTCTGGCTTATACAGCCCTTGCCTTGCATATGACTCTTCAACATTTTAGCATCAGCAATAAGAGTAAGGGTTCCAAGAAGGATGATGGGAGTAGCACTTCAGGTTCATGTTTGGAGGTTAGTAATAGTTTTCTTCTGTGTTTTTTCTGTTGTGGTATTTGCAGTGTGTTTTATAGTGCTGATATCTTGTTTCTTACTTTATGCTGCATTTGGTATGTGAAGAAGCTCTTGTTGAAATTGTCTTTTTGCTGCTTGATAAATTGAAATACAGATCGTTTGATAATGCCTCGATTGTTACTGCTTCTAAATGATATATAGTAGATTTTAGTTTGGTGATCATTTATGTATTTATTTCATTTATTAATATCATTACAGTGGTCTGGCATATACTTTGACCTAGTATTTATTAATTATTTTCTGATTTAGGATGCTTTCCAAGTTTTTTACTTTTATAACATGTCTGTCTGTTGAGAATTCACATGGTTGTCAAGTTCACATTTCTCTCATACACACAAACACATGCCACACATTGTATTTGCTATACACTTGAATCATCACTAGATTCCTGGCTTCCCAATTCAACAATATTTTGGGAGATTGTGAACCGAAGCAATTCCATGATTTGTTTTTATGGAGAAAGGTCTATCATCTTATCGTTGCATGGATCTGGTGTTACTTATATCCATGATCTTGTGATGTCTTTGACCTGTTTGGAGTTCATCAAAGGGAGTGATTGAAACTGCCACCACTCATTTGTCACAGTTTAGTGTCGCTGGCTGTTGCTTTGTGTTCAGGTGCATGAGGAGTATTTTGCTGCCAACAGTTCACTGATATGTTTTCCCCTCTTCTTTTCTTAAATCAGACGACATTAGACCAGACAGTGGATCACTTGCTGAATTGCACAGAGAAGTTGTTTGTAGCAGGTGGCTCTGACAAGTCTGGAGTTTCACCTTGTGAGGTTAAGCAAGGTAAGAAGAAACCCCATTGCAGAGGACAAAAGCATGGAAAGCCTCAAACAAGTGCCTCTAGAACTAAAGATGGTGGTAAGTGACTGAATAACCAATGACTACCCAGACACAACATATGTTCATGCACACACACACAACCTTGTCTAGGGAAAGAAGTTATGATGCCTAACCATGTCTGACTGGCTGCTTTTTCTCGAGAATTTGCTAGAAATGACATGAAAATGATAATTATTTCTTGTTACTTCTCTTTTAATAATTATAAACTCCTTAAATACAAAGTAAATTTACGAATGGCTGTATGCTTTTAAATGTCCAGAGCTCCATCTCATGGCGTATGGTATTAGGTACCAACACTTCATGGTTCACAGTAAAACAAGCTTGGTAAAGTCTCCTTTCATGGTCAGTTGATTGGGTAGGACCAAAAACCTTTTGATGTTCATTATGCCTTCACCAGTGGCGGGATTGACCTGTACTGAAAATTGATAATTTAAAAATATTTACGTTCAATAAGTTGCTCAGAATTCAACTATTACTTTGCATTACAATGGAACTTAGGGATTATGATGTTACTAATGGAAGACTCGCTATTGTTTTCCCACATGGCACCTTGCTGGATTGGTTCTTACCCTGATTTCTGAGTCTTCAAGGCCTTGGTCTTTTAAGCTAATGTGGATTTATCTTCATGAGCAAAATTTTAGATTTTCACATTGTCTTGTTGATTTCCTGTTTTTTTTTCCCATTCTTATGCTGAACTAAATAGTTTTTCAACATGCATTTAGGATCAGTCAATCATATGCCAAAGAAAATATCAAGTGTGATGAAGACGCTCACTCTAGTTCTCAAGTTCTTTGTTGATTCTGCTACGATGGATTTTGTTTCTCACAATCATGGAAGGTTCCTAAAATTCACATCAACATATGTTCAATACATCATCTCCACGATGGAGCAACAATCTACAGACAAATTGCAGGTTGAGGAGGGTTTGAAAGAAATAATTATGTGTTTGAAGAGCTCGTTCACTTATGCAGCTAAGCTACTTAACCTGGTCCTAAAAAATGCAAATGAAGCTTCATCGCCTCCACTCGAAGCCTTTGATCTTGCGAACAACCTGTTTGATCTAATAGTTTCTGTGGAGATACACTTGGGTGCTGGGTGGGCAGCACGTCTTGCTGCAGTAGTGAAGCCTTGGCTGCCTGATTTGATTCTGGCATTAGCATCTAGCCAGATATCAACAAAGGAGACTCCAGGTGAAAGAATGTTTACAACCTTATCTGATCACATTAAACTCCAGTTTCCAAAATGGCTTTTGATTATAGCAAAGACCGAGCTCAGGGCACTAAGTGGAGAAAATCCAGAAGAGGAGGAGGATAATTCTGAACTGGAAGATTTTCCTTGCTTTAAGAAACTTGTGGAAATGGTAGTTTCGTTCTTGAGAGGAAGTTCCAGAGTACTAGATGCAGTTGGGTTGATCTTCATGACGGGTTCTGCGGTTGGATTGGCACAGAAGGATTTTGGGTTGGTATTAGGACTCCTGAACTTTGTCTCTTTGAAGCTAGTAGGGGATGAAGGCAAAATGTGGGATGAGCTTCATTTGATGTTGGATTCACTGCAAGATATATATCCTCAGTTGGAGAGAGAAATTGAAGAACAGGGGGAAGAAGATGGAGACCAGAAGTTAAATAGAGCAAGAGTGTTGCTTGAACCTCTCTGGTTGCACCATACATATGAAACTGGAAGGCTTTCTGAAATGGAAGAGTAAATGGTGTTTTTCCTCTGAATGTTGAGTTAAAAATTCTGTGTACAGCAGCTGAGAATAATATCAATTTGTAACATTCAAATGGTTTAATGGTAATTAAACCATTAAACCATTTACTGGCTATTCTCATCTTTGTTCATACTTTAAGCAATGCTTAATTCTTCTAAATGATTCACCCACTTAGCTTTTTTTTATCATGATTTGTGTCAGTATGTTTTCATATATTTGAGATTGAAATATAATAGTCTGTATCATGGAGGATTGGTTTGTCCCTAATAGTGCAAGTGTAACAAAGTCTGTAGGTTCTCTAACATTTCCGGTCTATCATCTCTACGCTTGTTGATATCGAATGAGAGACTGGTGTCGAGATTGTTACATATCAAGTACACAACAATGACATAATCAAGGAATTAACAAACGGAATTACAGGACTACAAATCAACATGTAAAACTTGAATAAATTTAAAAGGTGGTGGCTTGAAACATCAAGTTCAAGTTCAGCTTATTGGAGTGGAGAGAGACTACATCATCCAACTTCACTTATCCAACTTCTAATTGCCCAAAAAAAAAACAATAACATACGGATCCTACAAGAACACCTCAACAGCTGTTATAAGAATCTAAATAAGATGCAACCTTAAACCTGTATTCTGTTCCCTATAAATAGTATTGCTTCACAGTGAGATCAGTTTCAGGATTGCTGCAATTGGCATCCCTGCAAACCCGATGCATACGCTAAAGAACCACTGCTCCGAAGTCAGAGGTATTGTGTTTGCAAACGTGCCCAGGAACTCGATGATTATGATCTGGGACAGAACTGTGACCCCAAGAACACCCATAAACACATTACTGTCCATAATGCCTCTGAATACATTCAACCCTTCCATCTCACGCGAGCTTATCTCATTGAAAAGCTGCAAAACAGAACCAACACATATAATGCAACCATGTTTGTTTACATACATAAACCCAATGCTAAGCATTAAACAAGGGATTGATTGATTGATTACCTGACAGAAGACGAAGCAGTTAAAGATGAGAGTGTTCAAGATGAGATCAGCCTGTGGGCCTTCCAGATGGAACAAATCTTGTCCTTTTGCCTGAAGATACCACACTACCGTAAACTGATAAAGGGACTGCCCCAACACATTTCTCCACATCACATTGCTGATGATCCTTCCTTGCCTTCCCACCGGGGCACGCATCATTAACCCGTCGTTTGGAGGTTCTGTTGCGAGTGCAAGGGCTCCCAGTGTATCCATTATCATGTTCACCCACAATAGTTGGACCGCCGTCAGTGGAGCATTCCCTGAGACAATAACATTAGTACAACAAGAATGGTGCTTTGGTTGATGCCTAATCAAACCAAACCATACGTGATGGATCTTTCTTACCAGTCAAACAAGCTGAAGAGAAGTTGACAATGAGTGCAACTACATTAACTGTCAACTGGAACTGTACAAATTTTTGGATATTTACGTAAATCGAACGTCCCCATTTGGCCACTGTCACAATCGTGGAGAAGTTGTCATCGAGAATTATGACATCAGCACTCTCTTTGGCCACCTAGTGGAATTTAGGAGAGCGTCAAGTTAGGTTAGGTTTTGGCAATCAATCTAATTTGAGTTCAAAAAGCAGCCTCACCTCTGTCCCAGCAATGCCCATTGCCAGTCCAATGTCTGCTTCATGTAGTGCAGGGGCATCATTTGTTCCATCCCCAGTCACTGCAACAACTTCACCAAACGTGGTTCGCAAGTGTCTAACCAGTGTATGCTTGTCTAGAGGCGAAGACCGTGCCATGACCTACAAAACAAACCATATATTTATTCGACTAACATTATAACTTGGAAGAAGGATGATGGTGTGCAAATACCTGAAGTTTGGGGATTATCTTAAGCAGCTCATCCATATTTTTCTCTCTGAAATCAGGACCTTCAATAGCTACACCATCATCAGTAAGGATCCCACATTCCTTGGCTATGGCTTTTGCAGTGTTTATGTTGTCTCCAGTAACCATCCTCACAGTGATACCAGCTGAGCGACACACAGCAACAGACTCCTTGACACCGGGGCGAACAGGGTCTTTGATCCCAACAATTGCTATACATGTATACCCAGCAGCTGGGATAGGATCCTGGTCAAAGAACCAATTCTCAAGGTCCATATAGCCCAGGCATAGAGTTCTAAGAGCCTCACTTGCAAACTGATCAATAGTGGCATTGAGCTTTTTTATGGAGCTTTCATCAAGAGGGACAATGTTTCCATTGGAATCCACCACCTTGTCACATGCAGCCAAAATGATTTCAGAAGCACCTTTAGTATGGGCTCGAACACGCCCATCTGGGAGCTCCAGAACCACCCCCATTCGCTTCTTTGTGGAGTTGAAAGGCTCAACTTTACCAATTCTACATCTTTGTCTAACCTCCTGAAAATTTCCACCAACAGATAAGCCAAGCTCCAACAAAGCAGTCTCAGTGGGTGTTCCTAATATCTCTCGTTTGCCATTCTTGTTGATAATCACTTCTCCTCCAGTGTTGGTAAATATTGATTGTAAGAGAAGTTCCACTGCAGACTCTGGAACTTCAGAACAAAATTTCGAAGCTGTTTCAGACTCCACATCCCTGACATTGAAGCAAATGCAAGCTTTGACAACAGTCATGTGATTAGTAGTCAAAGTTCCGGTCTTGTCACTACAGATAGTTGTGGCTGAACCCATGGTCTCACAAGCCGCTAGATGTCTCACGAGGGCTTTATCATTCATCATCTTCTTCATGGCAAAGGCAAGACTCAGTGTCACAGCCAATGGCAGCCCCTCTGGAACTGCAACAACAACAATCGTGACTGCTATAGCAAAAAACTCCAATAGCTCCAGTGCTTGGTCTCCGGACCAGTTCCAAAGAGTCCCCTCGTTCACCTTCTGGCTAATCATTCCTTGCACCAAAACTGCAAATGTCACCACAGCAAAGAACACACCCACATTGCCAATAAGGTTTGTGACTCCATTGAGCTTCACCTGCAATGGTGTCTCATCATCTCCACCTTCACTAAGGGTTGCCAACAATTTGCCCCATTGGGTTTGCATCCCAACAGTAGTGACCAACATCTTGCAAGATCCATCTTGCACCTTAGTCCCGGAGAGCAAGAATGGATTCTCAGCAGTGACCATCACTGGTTCACTTTCCCCGGTTAAGCTTGACTCATCAATTAGCACGGAGAATCCCTGAACAAATAGCCCATCAGCAGGAACTTGGTCTCCAATGTTGAGATGAACAATATCTCCAGGAAGTAACTCATATATTGACAGTTTCTGCCTGTACCCATTTCTTGTAACTTGGATACTGATCTTCTTCTTCTCCTTGTCCAAATCTTTAAACTGTAGAGATTGGCGATAATCACTTGTTGCAGTGACTAACACAACCAATGCAATGCTAGCAACAATTCCAAGACCGTCATGGGCTCCATGAGGCCAACCTTCCATCATTATGCCAACCACCAAAGACACAAAAGCACAGACTGCAAGGATCAAAAGGGTTGTGTCATGAAGGGCTTCCCAGATAAAGAACCAGAAACTCTTGGGGGCACTCTCAGCAAACTTATTGATTCCATAGATCTCTTGTCTGTGACTTAGCTTATCACCCTCGGCATTGAGTCCATCTGAGGTTGATGTGCGGATCTTTGAAGCAATACCTTCCACCCCACCGTGAAATCTTAGCTTTTTTGAATCGTGGCCTTCGACTATGGACCCTAACTCATCAGAACAAATGGCAAAACCAGCAGCTTTGACATTTTCAGGGATAGTGTAGTCGCTTGGCTGGGCACCTGCAGTGCGGAGATTCTTAAGGGTCGCTTACAATAGAAAATAAAAGAAGAAGAAAAAAACATTTTTTTTTGTCATGCAGAAGCTCACCTTGGATAAACTGATATGCAGCTTTCGAAACCAAAACTGCAATCCGCAACTTCTCCTAGATATTCAAGAAACAAGACAAGTAAACAACCAAAAAAAAATACCAAGTTGAAATGCCATGATCATTGTAAAGATGGCCACATTTTATTTTCTGAAACAAAAGGAATCTGCTGCCCTGAAACTATCTTGCATAGCCCAAAAATAACAGTTTGTAGTTCCTAAGACACGACCTTACTTGAACAGGATATGTTCTATAGGATCGTACTTCTCAATCCTTGATCTCTAAGGTGACAGTTTATAGTTCCTAAGACATAAATAAATAAAGTGACCATTGTCCCAAAAAAACAAGCTAGTGTAGATTTCAGCTAGATTACTGACGATCAATAAAACCCGATAGCTCAGGCTCAACAATCATCCAAGAAGGTATCAGGAAGAAAAAGGGGAGCCTTACAGTTCCAAACCTCAAACATCTATGAACAACCTAACCCGAAAGACCTTAAGCCTTAGATTACAAAATGTCACCAAAAAGTAATCTTTCCACACATGAGAGATACAATGCAAACAAAAAAAAAGCTCATCCTATTCTGATTGTAATTAACAGTTTTCACTTGATTGTAAATTTGTTACCATTATAAGGAAAGCAATCAAGTGAAAACTGTTAATTACAATCAGAAAGTAAAAAAAAATATGAAAAGTGGTAATTAGTAAAAATCATATGATGATTAATTAAATTAGAGACCTGATTGGTACGACGCATGGCAGCGGCCTCATTACGCTTGGTGATATTGGCAGTGAAACGAAAGCGTCTCTTGGGATTCTTGACGACCCCACAGAGCTTCCTCCATTTCTCCAGAACCTCCTCAGGCGAACCCTTTGGCTTCACTCCCCCAAAATTCTCGTTCAAATAATTCTCCATTTAATAAAAATGTCTCCTTTATAAACAAACCTCCTTCTAAATGTGTCTGCTATTGCCTTTCTTCTTGAAACACACGAAAGGTGACACCTTTGTTTGAAAATGGAATCGAGCAACAACCACAGCACCTCTTCTTCTACAATGGCTCCACCTTCAAATTCGGAAATTAACATGTGGACGATCCGAAAATCGGGCTGAACCGTTGGATCACAACGGTCCTCAGAGGGAACTTCGGATCATCACATTTTAGTCAATATATCACTGTGTATTTGATGGAATGGACTTTTGACAGTTGTAGTTTGGGCTTTACAGGCCCATAAATGATCATGGGCTATGAATATTCATTGCAGGCCCAAAAAAGACGTGAGCTTGAGAAATGCATGTTGGTGTCCCAAACTGATACTTGGCAGTCCTCTGTATTGGCAATGGCAATTTCGTTTCTTTCCATTCCTCGCTCTTTCACAGACCTTTCTGTGACGCCACAATTGTGTGAAGAAGAAGAAGATGATGAGCAAGGGACCGGGAGTCTTCGCCGACATAGGCAAGAAAGCCAAAGGTAGGTATGATCGATTAGATTGATTGTAACATGTTCGATGATTTGTGTTAATTGATTGATGTGAACAGATCTTCTTATGAGGGACTACAGTTCGGATCAGAAATTAAGCGTTTCCACTCTTAGCGCTACTGGTGTGGTATGTAATGAAAGATAGAAATTGAATTTTTGATCGGTTATGTACTTTTGGAATCACATAGAAATTGTTGAAGCATCGAAAGAATGTGGAGATATTAACCAGTACAATGAGGCCTCCACCCATTAGTTCGAGCTTTTGGGTCGAATTGTCCCCCAAAACAACACCTAAGCTAATTATCTCAAGTGGGCATTTCCATTTTCAGGCTCTGACATCATCAGCAAGTTGTAAAGGAGGACTCACATCAGGGGATGTGGAAACAATGTACATATACAAGAATGCCGCAATTGGTCTCAAAATTGATACGCTTTCAAATGTAGACCCTCTCTTTTCTGTTACCAAATACCAAATAGCAATGTTTGTTTGGATTCTCTTCTAACTCTCTCTTTGTTTTTCAAAGATCTTTACTACCTTGACCATCACCGAGCCATTCCCTTCCACCACAGTTATGGCTTCATGTCAACTTCCAGATTATACAATTGCCATGGTACCATCTCTCATCTCTCAGTTTCATTCCATAATAATGATAATTACCGTATGTACCATGTTATATGATATGATTTATTTTCTTGTGTAAATGTAGCTACAAGTTCAATACTTCCATGACCATGCAAGCTTCACGACAACCACGGGGTTGGGGATTATTGATGTTTCGGCCACCCTTGGTACCCCTAGCATTGCTTTTGGAGCTGAGGCCGGTTATGATACTGCTAAATACACTGCTGGCATCAGTGTGGCAAAACCAGATTCATGTGCTTCCATTATTCTGTAACATCTCCAACCCTACCCTACCCACATGCATTATATATACAAGCACTGATTCTAATTCTAATTCCAATCCTATGAATATCATTGTTTCATTTGTAGGGGTGACAAAGGAGATACAGTGAGGGCATCGTATATTCATCACATGGATGAGACAAAGAAGACTGCTGCTGTGGGAGAAATCAGTAGGAGATTCTCGACCAACGAGAATACATTTACCGTTGGAGGGTCATATGCTGTTGATCCGTTGACAGTGGTGAAAGCAAAGCTCAACAACCATGGAAACCTCGCCGTTCTCATGCAGCATGAGGTTGTGCCCAAGTCAATGTTGACCATTTCTGGTGAGGTTGATACAAAGACATTAGACAAACATCCCAAGTTCGGATTGGCTATTGCACTCAACCCATAGAAACTCTCTTCAGATGCATTCGTTTTTGTTATCTCCACATTTTGTTTTGTTGATGCATACAGGAAGCCTTTAGTGGACAGAAATGGTCAAATATGTGCTGAAGTTGCAGCTTTCATCATGGACTAGTCCAATAAAATGTACCCAAATATTTTGCTTTTAGTGGACAGAAATTTTATTTATTATGTATTCCTGCAGTTAACAATATCCAGCAACATCACCCATTCATGGCTCATTTGGCAAATTTCAATAGCTGAATTGCTCTACTAATCTTGTACAAGAACCAATAGGGAAATCAACATGCAACATTGCAACCAGACATCTAGATGATAAATGTAGATTAGCTTAACCAAACCATAATAATTAATTATGTACAGTTTCTGTACAAAGACACCATATATCATCATAGACGATCTAACAACAGCAGCTTTGCGAACTTCCAAAACAACAAAAGAAACAATGGATGATCAACATGCTGAAAACATGGCCATTGATTTTTCTAACCAAACATTCAACACAAACAGAGAAAACCTGGGTCAAATTATCCTTATCAGTAACTTTTAACTAGTCATACTATCCGCAAAACACACAATACATGCAAATCACTGTTCAACTTTGTTCCAGAACAAAGAAATTTCCCATAAAAAAGTGAGTGTCAGCTACTTTAATCCTCTTGGAAAATCCACAAAAGAAGTGTTGCTCTCATTCCAATCCCTACACCATCCTACTCTAACCAAGGGACAAGATATATTTTCTCACAACTTATTTCCATGTTAACAGCTCAAGGTCTAGACATCCCCTTTCCTATTAGAATTCTCTGACATTTCCGGAACACCTCAAAAGATGCTCTCGAATTTCCCTTCAATTGAAGCTATTAAGATACCACCAACTCTTCCTCTAAGAACCTCATCCCTAACAAGTTATATGATACTGCTAAATAGCTAATGTATAAAAGCATAGGAGTAAAACACATTGTTGTTCCAAACATAACACAGATGACAACAGTACAGTAAAGACACATAAAGAGTACTTTGATCAAAATAAAACTTAGAATGACATTTGACAAGCATGTGGTAAATCCAAACCGCAGTACAAAAAACATGAATATATTTACCTAACACACATTACAAAGAGAGAAATGCACAAACAATGATATTCAACAAGCATGTGCTCTATCCAAATTTCAGTACCAAAAACATGAATCGTTTAACTAAAATCCACTACAAGGAGGGAATGCACATCCAGACAAGTTATCTACAAACCACCAAATAAGTATATAGTAACATTGCAATGAAATGCCAATGAAAATAAACCAATGTAGCATAAATCTATAAAGAAGCCAAACCAAATTCTAATACAGTGCAGGCCATTGGTTGATTCAAATATTCCACGATAAACAGCAACATATAAAGCAAATGCACCACACAAAAAAAACTCTTGCACAAAAAAACAGTGCACATCCAAAAGATCAATGATAATGCCTACAGCAGAATGTTCTAAAATAGTTTACTTCCTATCTTTTTTGTTCGAGTTGTGTACATATGTTTTCAACGTTACTCTACTTGATTTAAATGGAACAAGATAGGATAATTGGTGCCAAATTGGAACATGATCCAATTCCACAGCACTCACACCAAATTGGAACAATACGGACAGTAAAGGTACTACTAAGGTATATTCACCTGGATGATAATCATGGTATGCATCATATTAAACTAGCTGCTAAGAAATTATAATCAAACCCATGTATGCACAAACCGAGGTGCACCATCACCACCACAAACAAATGTAAAGTGAACTGATTAACAAAAAGGAAATTATGCATAATTGATCAAAAATAGACAAAATCAAGGTCATATAAAACCCTTTAGTATCAGATCCAGGGAATAAGACCCAAAAAGCATTAAATCCAAAAAACAACTTCAGTAAACTTTGATACTCCTCAAAACAGCCCTAAGAGACATTTAAGAGAAGCTACCATTGACTGACTTAGTCCACCGTCTGCATTATATCTTCAGCAGTGAACTTGGTGCCCTTGTCCTTGTCAGCGGCGGCACGTCCCTTGGCCTTGCGATCGAGAAGTGACTTCCTGTCTTTGTCGAGCCTGAGCTTGGTGATGACACACTTGGAAGGGTTGATGCCGACGTTGACGGTAGCGCCCTTAACTGTCTTCCT
>JAYMSU010000325.1:0-15092 GCA_036897765.1 Erodium chrysanthum | reverse complement strand
AATTAGCGGAGTGAGTGTCACTGGTGGGCGCCTATCCGCTGTCTTGGTCGACTACCTACTTCGGAAAATGCCTCTGTGGCTTTGAGCTTCCTCTTTTAAGCCATCTCTTTGATACTTTTGCTTAGTTATTGAAAGGAGGAAAGGTGATTTAAGGCAGCTTTAGAGTGACCTGAGGGTGGTGGTGTGAGTGGGAAGGTACCCCATATGGCGACACATGAGTAAGAATCAGGTTGAACAAAAGTCAAGGGAGCCGGAGAAACATCCACCCTTTTGTTCTTGTCCCTTGGGTCTGTGACGGTACCGGTATTGAGGGATTTGCCGTTCATAAGCATCAGCTATGGATTGAATGCATCTCTCCATTTCGTCTAGGTCGGAGAGGGACTTGTCGTGGGTTTTGAGTGAGCTATCAAAGCTTGCGATTTCAACCATATTTCTTGAGATCGTTTATTTTGGTCATGGCGGGAGGTCACAGAATCGTAGTCTCTTATACCTGATGTTACGCGTGATATATGGAGGATGAGGATAAAAAGAGAAGCTTTACTGATAAATTGATGATGATGGAAGAGCCATCCGGACTTCAAGAAAGCATAACAAACCACGAGCAACGAAGATTCAGAATATTTGATAATCAATATAAGCTATTGCAATTTGCAACCAAGTAAATTGAAACAAATGTTGAAGACAAAAACTGCTATATAATTTGAGTTCAAGAATAGGAAGCATACATTACATTTCTGTCCCGTGTGGTCGATTTGGGATGAAATTGAAAGCATGTTTCCTGACAGCAGATCAACAGACCCGCCCAGATACACGTGTGATACATACATACATTGCCCTTGCCAGCAGCTATGACTGAACGAGGACCAAGCTGAATAAGGAGACTATATTTGTAGCTCTTATATGATCATAACACTGGACTGGACTGTCATAAATGGAGTTATATCTCCAAATCCAAATGTTTAGCAGTGTCCAGCTTCACGCGATTTAGTCGAACAGTGCCAAGAATGTACTCAGGTAACTCTTCCTCTTCCTTTGCCTGCAAGCAAACCAACAAAGTGGAAGTGAATAATTAACTTTTATATCTTGCTCTAAGTCACTGTCACATACTCAGATTAGATACATGTGTGATGTGGGCATTGAGTTGATCGGTATTGATTTGTATATTTAGTTTCGATTTTGGAAATGACTCCAACCTCGATCAAAATTGCTAGATCAACGATGAGGCTAGTGACGTATCCAAGGACAAGGCCGATGACACCCCTTGCCACAGAAGATGATCCAATATCCACATCGATCTGCAAAAGAAGGAAATTGAAAGAGAATAAATACTAGCTAGCAGCGGCTTCATGAACCACAACTATGATAATGCCAAGAGAAGCGGGGACACAGGGAGGGCAAGTATAACCTCCAGAAAATTATCTTGTCTCAGGTAATTGCAGGTTACAGCTTTACCCAATAAACACGCCTTTGATCCAACAGCACGCTTCACCATCCAATAACCCTGTATTTATGAACCATTAGTTGATAAGATAAGTGACCTGTATGGTTTCACAAAAGCTGTATGCTTTTCTGATTCCTAAGTCATACCTCAACAATGCTAGGAATTAGTTTGAATCTTGAATCCCTGAACATGTCAGTCCCATCCACAAATTTACCCAACAGAGAATTTTTCTGTACAGGCCGGTCAGAGGCATAGTAGAGAACCAAACTGTAGTTTGGTTTGCCAGGAATCTGAAACAGATAAAAAAACCATCGGAAGGCTGTAACAAAGGTCATAGCACGGGAAGATGTTGTAAGATAATAATAACAAAGATTGGTGTTTCTTAGCACCATCCTTTATCTATCGCTAATTTCAATCACCACCTTAACTTTTATCATCTATAATGTAAAGGCCTATCTCCTTGCCACAATATGAAAAGACGAAGACTGTCTTGAGATATGATAATCCCTTATGTTTCCATGATTTTTGTCATCACTAAAACTTTCATTCTCTGTTATGTTCATAAAATTTAAAAATTGGCAGAATTTCATATGGAAGAGTTCAATTCACCATAAACTAATTGGATACTCAAACATGAATTCCATAACAAAATCAACTTATTGTTCACATTAAACTTTACATGTGTACCATGCATGTTGCTTGTGAGTTGAGACTGATGAGAAAATTTTATCTTTTACCACTTCATAATCATAGGTTTGAAAACGGTACAACAGGTTTTCAGTGTACTGGATGTTACATTTAGAAAGTGTCAAATAAGAAGAGATTGAGACATGAACATCCACGCACATACCTGGAGATTTATGACAAGGATGAAAGGAAGCTTTTTCCCGGCGTCTGACTGAAATTTAAAAAAGGCAATGTTTAAAACAGGCTTTTATTATGAAAAGATCTACAATAAGAAACTTCAAAGGTCCCTAAATCATGCCATATAAATGTGATAATGTTCATCTCCAACAAGCATTTTTTTTTCAATTGTTTCAGTAGGATACATTATCAATTCATGACAAAGTGGAAAGTCTATATACGTCGGATTATGGATATGAAGATGCCAACAGTTACACCACCAGAAAACCAGAAGTATTAACTCAGTGACAGAACCTTTAATGTATGAACAGAACCATGTCACATATGATATTAACATCACTTAGTCAATTCACATTTGATAAAAGAGCAGTGCAGCTGGATTTGAGGATTTCTTTCCTTCCCCTCAACTCAACCCATTCAATCCAAACAGTGTAAATTCAACAGATTAGCTGGTGCTTAGTTTCACAACATCATTTCATTTTAAGAGCTTTGACCAGAAGCTATTCAACATAATAAGGTTAATGAGTCTATGCAATTGCTTTATCAAAATATCAGAGACTAGCACATAATATTACAGATTTGCCAAGAAAATGGAAGCAAGCTTTGAAAATTACACGCATGGATGCCTTTCCACAGAGGCACAGATAAAGAGATTTTTTCCTTGATTACAATAGATAAAAATGATAAAATGGAAGTGCATTTACCTGAACAAGGCACTTGGGATGCTGAGCAACTCTATCTGCAGTTTTATCAACTTTGAACCAATCAACCGCGATGAGCTTGAGAAGTGGATTGCCTCCCACTACCTGAAAATTTCAGAGGTTAGTTATTGAATATGTAGGTGGGTGTTCAAGCTTTTTTCATAATTGCTTGGCCTATAACCCAATGTTATTGCACCTTGCATGAGAAGAATTTTATACTTGGACTCCACAACTAAAATGTGGACAGCAAGAAGGCTCCCATGCCATTTTAGAACACGATTTAACCTAAAAGTTTAAGCAGATGGGTGTAAGACCCAACATATATATCAAGTGATGATTAAATACATAAGTGGGACTCTAAGACAGCTCATGCAAGCAGGATTGAGACAGATGCCTCAGAACCAAGATAATGGATAAGTCATACAGGCCCGGGATATACATACGGTATAGTGAGGAGCAAGAACAAGATAGAACACACTCTAATACCATAATGAATTTTAAAATTTGGCCACATATATCAGGTCAAGCTCAGCAACTAGTAATTGTGCACGGAGAATACATCTGTTTTTCTACTAGAAGTATGAGGGGATTTTCAAAGGCAATTGATAGCCAGCAAGTGATGTACATCAAATTAGCAAGACAAAGGATCAACAGTCCATGACCTTACTACAAAAAGGCATGGGGGAGATGAAATAAGAAGGAAAGAGGTATGTCAATAGAACTATTGCATGTGTTCCAATATACCATACAAAACATGACCGGGAAGAGTCAAGTAATTGATAATCGAGTTGGCTAACGAAATGCATAACATACTTTTGTATACATGACCATATGGAAAATAGGTTAACATGGTCCAGGAGTTGAATGAACATGATTCAAGTGAGAAACCCACCTTACAGTTATCTTTTAAATAAGTCTTTCCTCTTATCATGAATCCCAGACCAGTTGGAGAAGCCCAGCAGTTTGAGTCTCTGTCATCTTTCCCTTGGTGCATGGACCCATGGAACTCATTCAGGTCAATTGCGATTGGGGGTACATCATCTAACTCCTTATGTGCATCTGTGGCTGCACGTAGAATGACTCAGCACTGAGAATATCAGATTAATGTATATAGAAGTCTTTTCCCATTTGAATTTGTTTTTGTTGCAATATGTCTCACCAGATCATAATGTTTTTTTCACAAGAAAAAGTAAGCAATTAGAAAGTAAAAGATATGAAAAACAAAGGAAATATGAGAAAATAAGATTGTTGACAGAGAAAAACTATAAATCTTTTAGAGAGAAATTCAGTAACTTCGAAAAGTATAGAAGTAACTCAAATAGTTTCAAGTTGGCACATAAACACAAATCCTAAAAGACTGTTTTGGAGGACATGTCTAATCCAAAACCAGCTTGTAGTTGATAATGAGCAACTACCTTGTAGTAGAATTAAATAACATCTAACACCTTCTTGTGGGAACCTTATATGATAAATTCTTTTGGATGGCGAAGGTCACACAACAATGAAAGAGAATAATATTTGATAATGAGCAACTAACTGATTCATCTTATCCGTAAATATAAGCAATGTAAGGACCTGATCTTCTCTTCATAGACAAGGATGTGAGAGCCCATGCAACGTTCTTCAATTTCACTTTCGCTTGCTGTTCCAGTAAAAGGTTTCAAATGCTTGAGTTGTTTGGTGAAAGCATACATACAACACAAGTTGCATTCAGATACTTCTAGAATCTTATATTCAATGCAAGAAAGCATAAAATGTAATACCTTTGGTTCATTTTCGTCATCAGGGTCACTTTCTTCTTCTGATGATGATGTTGAAGAGTCATCAGCAACTGCATCATAAAACTCATCCTGTGCTTCTGCATCAGAGTCATCATTGGAGGCTGAAACTTCAGAAGTTTTAGAACGGACAACGGTGGTGGAAGATATACAGTGTACTCCTGGATTTGCACCAATATATTCCTTTAAAGCTGAACAATTATGAAGCAGAACATAACTGTCATTTCATGAGCAACTGAGGTCATTCAAAGACAAAAGGAGAACTTAGAGTTGTACATAGCATGAATAAATGAGAAAGGGAATGGGAAGAGGCACGCAAAGCATCATACTCAGAAGTCAGAATACAGTTTACAGTTCAGAATACATCAAGTATGTAGCCTTTATAAGTATAGCATGTTCTGCCAAAAAAATATCCTTACATTCTAGAAATTATTCTGTTTCCTTTCCTTTTTCCCCTTGAGAAATGAGAATTTGACACCTCAAAAACAATGCACAAGAAATCACATCTAATTATGCCTCTGATACAATAGACAAAACAACAGTATGTGAATTGAGGTGTTTTCTCTATGCAATAGATGAAACCGTGGTATACAATGGGTCAACTACTTGGACTATCAAGAATATTTTGGTTCTGATAAGAATTCATTTAGGTATGCAGCACAACTTTATCAAGGCACATCTTTAAGGTAGATATGATATGATGTTGCACTTGTAAAATTGTTTCCCATTATATGGCTTGTATCAGACCAGAGACAGAATTGTCTTGAAGTCCTAAAGAGGCAATACATTTTGACACAAACATAATATAGATCTGACTAGTTGGGACAAAATATACAAAATCGCCCGACATTACCATTCAGATTCAAAATAAGAGAAAGAGATGAATAAGGTCCTCACATCCCACTTGGCACAATAATGCATAAGGAATAGAGTTTTGAAACTTTGAACAGCTATCTTGCTTCCAATTACACCAGCTTGAAGAGTGTATTTCTAACATTTGCGTCACAAGACATTTTGCACCATCTGAACCCATGGGTGAGCTCAAATTTCTAATCTCCCAAGTAGATGCTACAAATAAAACAAAGAGAAAGAACCAAATTATTTAAGACAGCTGCTCAAAAGAAAGTTGCAAATAGTAAAGCATGCAATCAACTTTACCAATAGGAAAAACACAAACAAATGGTCAATATGTTAATTTTGTGCCTATCTGAAGTGCGGATAAAGTACGCTTTTAAGCCTTTCCCGATATATAGAACAGTAATCTTGACAATCAACTGAAACATGAAGTGCAAAGGAAATGTTTTTCCAGTGTTCAAACTATACATGAAATGGCACTATATACCCTATTTGCTTGGTATTAAAATGTTATGACATGTTTTCCAAGCTGCAGAACACATCGAATGCTTCTGAGATGATCTTGAGGCGTGACATTCAAAGAATTTTTTTCCTTCAGTATTTCATTTGTACACTGAAAGGCACTTTACTCTCCACTTGTTTGCTATCATATTATTAGGACATGTTTTCATGGCACCACAAAACAATGAATGCTTCGGATATTATCATAGTATTCCAAATTCCAATGTAGGAAAAAAAATCTCTTACGAATAATTTGTGTACGTCGATATCCTGATTTGGGAGGACACTTCTTATGTATGGCTGGAAGCTGCAAGATTGCTGCAGGAATGAGCAGATTAGATGTGCCAGATAAGTACAGACATAGGCAACATATCAAAGTTCTAAGTAAAATAGGCAAAAGAACAAGTCAAAAGGTTCTGTTTGAGCATGTACTAGCAAAACAGATTGACATGTGACTCGTATAGCCACCGTATACAGTTCAAAATTTTGAAAATATTAGCCTAGATGAATAAAGGTGTTTTGGGATAAGTTAAAGAAAAAGAAGGCGCTAGGATTTAAAGAATGGCAGACAAATAAGATAACAGTGAAAGAACCTATCATAGAAGAGTAATTTTGCACTCCTATTGCTTCCACATCGAAAGAATATGTTCACTTGTGACATTAGAAATTTCAGTATTTTTTGATAGGCAACTTGTACATACCAAGTTTTGAATTCAAGACTTAGCTTATTAAAGAAGCAAGCCCTTTACCACTTGGCCCAACTTATGTTGGTTACAAATTCCAGTACCAGAGAATGTCATTTTATTGGATAAACAAACTTATTATATAAACTATAATAAAAAAGAATGGTCCAGATGGCTTTTTCATTGCCACGTCTTTTCTAAAGGGAAAATTGAATAACTATGCCCAGGTGATGCCCCTCTCCTGATTGTATACCCAATGCTTCACTTATTTGAAATGTATGTCTATCTTATTCATAATACCCAAATTACCCCTCGCCCCTGACAAGCCAAACTCGTGGGCCACACTTGATATCCAAGTTTCGGATTTGTGTCGTTCATGTCTATAGCCTGCATGGTTAAGATTCAGACTGCTTGCAGGGTTGTCGTCATTTCAATTATCTACTCCTGGTGGAATTTGGTCGCCTGCGGCGACCCGTAATCGGAAATACTGATTAAATTGTCGTAAGTCGTCAGGTTGGACTAGTTCAACACTCTACGATGATGGACGATGAGATTACGATGTATGAACAAGAAAATAGTTGGCATTGAATCGTAGACGGTCCAAGGTTCAACACAAAAAGCAACAAAACAAAAACAGGGCCCAATTCTTTTATATAATTTAGGTTGAATAAAAAAAGACCAGATACAACCCAACACAAAAAAATCAGAACAGTTAAGCGACCCTACAATTCCTGCGCTCACAGATCGGGTGCCCACCGTCGCCGGAACTCGTCCATACGGTCCTGGGTCACCCCCTTAATCCTCTTCCTAGTTAGGAGGTGGTTGACGTACATGATTGTGTACATGTCATAGTCCCCATCGGTACTTGATTGAAGTACCACATCATCATGGTACCATCGTGAGGCGTCATTTTCCTATTAGAAAAGGACCCTTGGACATGGGAGAAAGAAAATGACAAGATCTATGAGAGGGAGTAATAAGTCGATAAAGTAAAGGGTAACTTGGGTAAAACTTCAAAAATCTGCATAGATTTCAAACAAGTGAAACATTGGGTATAAAATCAAGAGAGGGGCAACATCTGGACAGTTATTCAATTTTCCTTTTCTTAATCCAACCTACAAACCTAAAACTAGTAAGAATGTCTACAGAAGATCTTAGTTACACTAATCCTAGCCCACCATAAAGTAATAGAAGAGAAATTTGACATCTGTGCTACAACAAAATGCTCCGCACAACAACCATCGAATTCCCCATAGTGAAAACAAATATAACATAAAAAATAAAATGATCATGTTCCCTTACTGTATGCTCCATCTTGCCCACGAAACCACTGTCTAGAAAAGACAAAATCTTTCTTCTTGGACTGCCACCTGCAGAGAATATCATCCATGAAATTCACTTTAGGTAATGACGATGGAAAAAAGATGTTCACAACTCTAGTCCATAAAGAACCGGACAGAACCACTACAAGTGCAAGGCTTGGATGTTTGAACATGGTTAGGAGATTATCTCTAGATATGAACAACATTTGTGATGAGAAATGGTGGCTTTGAAGTAACGCTAGCAAATGCATGATGCACGTCGAAGAGGAGTATATGCATAAGAAAATTAAAATGTCAAAAGCTAAAATTATTACTTCTTTTATATACTCATTAATAGGTGCTAAGCAAGTGATACAGCCACATCAAGAAGAGTTTGTTTCCATTTTGAGTGTGGGGTCATGCCTTCTGTTTACATCTTGGAAAAAAAAAACAGAAACAAGAATGGTAAATTGGCATAAGAAAAAAAAAGTTCCTGATGTATGTGTTTCCTTTCTCATATTTTCAATATCAAATAAGATAAAACTATCATCTTTCTAACATCCAATGAGATAAAACTCCAGTCCTACAAATATTCAGAGGATCCCCAAATCATCCCGATGTTGGAAATGTATTTGCAATATCTCCAGTGAGAAGTATCAAAATAGTTTAAACAACTAACAATGTGAGAAACGTGAGCAAGAGATCAGTACTACAAAGATCGAATTTTTAAAAATGCATTCCAGTACAGGGTGTAAATCCTGATGGTCCAAAACATCACAAATAAAGAAGGCTGCAAGTCATCCAAAACATGAAACTTTTAATAATTGTGTAGCATAAATCCAACCTCATTAGGCCATATTTATGTATTTTTTTTTATCACAAGGCCATATTTATGTCTTTTTTTTGTTATCAGAAGGCCATATTTATGTCTAACCGGATCGCAGTCTATATACATGCAATATCAACTGAAACAAGTGAACATTTAAGACGTAAAGTGCATAACTCTATAGCAATCTAACTGAAAATCCATTAACTGAAAAGAACAAAATAGGTTGCCCTTTTCATCATTACCGATTAAGATATTTACGATCGTACGTCCCATAAACAACATCATAATGCCCATCATAGGAATCTACCAACTCTAAGTCACCTGCTAACATATCCCACCTGTGAAGATATTTATTAGAGAATGTGAAACTACATAGCTATATACCATAACAACATGAAAAGATTGAAGGCATACTCGTATCTCTGCTTTTGATCGAGGTTCAAAATCACTTCAAACACTGTATCTGCACTTGCATCGACAACACCAACAGACTTCACAAGTGCACCTTTACCACTCTAAGAAAGAACAAAAACTTATTACACAAGAGCTTGAAGATATTCATCTAGTTGTTACTCGTTTTACTTTAGTTCCGGAAAATGATTATACCTGAAAAGTATAATTTAATCATGATAAAGATAAAGAACCCTATACAACAAACATATTGCTATCTCCAACACAATGGAGGACCAGAGTTCGAATTCTGGTGGAAGCAATCTTATAGGTATATAAGAATCATAAGTGTGGTACTCCATGCTTCTACATAAGCAAGTGAGCCCAAATCTTGGTACAAACATGGCTTATCAAAAAAAAAAACAAACAAACATATGCTATATATTTCTTAAAGGTGAACATAATGCCCGTGATGGGCCTGTCACCTTGGCTTATCCTTCTATTAATATCTTCAGACTATCACTTTGGGTCTAGTTAGGTGAAATATAATTTGAAGGTATTCAAAAGAGGGTGATGGCTGTTTTGAAGTAATATTTTATGAGCCCCATAGAAGATTTGCTCTTTTTCATTTATCTTTCTGGATATTGTCCCTTTCTTGTGGTTTCCCTCTTGTTTTGCTTCAGTTTCCTATACCATTGTCAAGTCAGTTTTGACACCAACAGACAAGCAAGTACTGCAACTTTTCCATATCTTCCAAATAACCCTGTTGATATTTATTATAGTATGTAGAAAATTGTTCCTCACTAAAGTTTGTCCTTTTGTTAAGCTTATTGCGAAAAGAGATACAACTTTTTCGATGTTTCTTATTATCAGTTAGAAAAGTGCAGCATGGAAACTAAATCTGGCTAAGTTTTCTAGAAATAGGAACCATCAAACAGAAGTTCGAAATATATTTGTCTTAATGAAATACCTTATCAGGCATGTCTTCGAGGATTCTAACACCTGGAAAGAAAAGAACAAAAGCCATAAACTAACCATATGCACAATTTGTACTGAAATAAACAAAGATTGGCAAGGCAATTTAAGTTTCTAAATACATCTACAACATTGAAAATCTTCAACTTGCTACAAAACCAAGAGGTCCAAGACAAGCTTTATATTCATGGAGGTTCCAACTTTGATTCATGAGTAATATGCTCAAGACAGATTCATTAGTTATAGATTAGAGGGAGAGAGAATCCCAAAATGCAAAGACAAAACAAAAAAGGTACAAAGGCCAGAAAGTGAACCCTGCCGATATCTAGCATATATAACCAGTGCCTAAAAAATCTTGGATAAAAGTACCATTTATTGTACTAACACATTTCCATCGATGTGCGTCAATTGCATCTCCATCATCCCTGTCAAAGAATCCATCCTGCTTGCCATCAACCAACAAGTTTGAGGATTGACGCAAAAGCACTTCCGGACCTGCAAAAGAGAGAGAGTAACTAACTGCTATTTTACAGAAGCAAAATCAACTTCGGCAGATTATGTTTTTTTTTTCCAAGAGCATGCATACAAAGGAATATTTTGCCAATTAAAATTTCTTAAGTATATGATGTGTCACTTCATCAACTAGAAAAGCTAAGGGGGGCTAATGGAATTCCTTCAAAGCAGGTATGAAATCCAAAACCACCATTTTCCACTGCATTCTTCATTCACATGATAAAATAGAAGAATGCTGCAAACAACATTGATCAAACCACAAGTTTATCACCTCACCATGCCCAATCCTTATAAGCTTTCGTATTCCATGTGCATACCGCCTCACTCTAGGTCGATGACCATCTAAATTGATCCTTTCATGAAATAACAAGTAGACAGATGAAAAACTATTAAATGAGAAAGAAAGCATCATGTGTAAAGTGTGCAAGGAATTAAATAAGTGAAATAAAAGACATAAATTTTAACCAGGCCATTAAAAATTAGACATGGAAAAGGTAATTGTTGAAACTTGAAAGGGCTCCCTCATAAATAAATAATGATGTCAGCAAGAATTCTTATTCACAATAGTATAGTACACAAAAAATATGAAGATACTTTTTTTTTCAAATCCTGCCAAATCAGGTTGCGTGTATTTTCAGTATGACATTCTGAAGGAGAGGTATGTTTACACAATAATGACGGTTTTGAGTATAACATTCAGAAGGAGAGATATGCCTCTGTAAAGACGCTAATGTTCACTTGGGTAATCATACATTGGCTACACCAAGTAAAGGTTGTGCGATTTTGTCAAGGCGCAAATTAAACTTAAATTAGTACTTTGAGATGAAAGACATGATCAGAAGATGCTTTATGTCATGTACAATGCATGCAATTCAGCCTTGCTAGTTATAGAAGTTTAACTACAAGCACCAACTTAATTGAGCATGTTCTGACTTCTGAGTCGATAAAACGAAAGCTTACTCAGCTTCCATGTTCAGTTTGTCCCTGGCATTACGCCCTCTTGAAATATCATATTCAGCCTGGAAAGAGATTGCTAGTATTAGAAACATAAGAAAGAAACAGAGAATCCCGTATTAGTCAAGCAACACCTTATAGATCGCAAACAAAATCCACCACCAAAAAAGCTTTATTTCATATGCATTATTGGCCTACAGAGAATACCTATTTATTATGACTTCAAGAAATTATCTTTCCATTTTTACATTAGTTTTGACAAGGTAAACCCTGAAGTCTATACAATGCCGTAATATCATTTAATGTTATATGGTTGATTTCACTGTACCTGTTGCTTGGCCTGATCAAATGCCTCCATCCACTTGCGGGCTTCTCCAGCTGTAGCACATGCAATCTTGAAGCAGAAAGAGTAATCACATAATAGTGAATTATTTTTTGCCACAAGACAAAGGAAACCCAAACCAAGTTCGAAAAAGCATTCGAAATGAAATTAAGAATTGAAAGAAGTCTCAAAGGGTATCTATTCAGTACATACACAATGTCAATATCCATTCTAATGCGTCTCAGGAGAACATTGGATTTTTTGTATAGGAGGTTGGGTTAGATTACACCACTGACGCATCTTCAGCCTATCCTATGGGCTGTTATTCTTAACTGGTCATCCACAAAGCAGCCACAGGCCAAGAGAAAGATCAAAGAAACCCCTTCCCAGTTCCTTGTCATAAGGATTTTCAATTGGTACAGTCATGGCTACACGTTAGTATGGTCATAATGGTGAGTTATTCAAAGTTAAAGATGAACATTAGTTATTTCGTGTTCCTAGACTAAAGTAACTCAGGGTCCACAGAAACATCACAATATTTGAGGTTAGATAGGCTAGGGCGGACAAGACACATTCTTAACACCATTGGTAATTTAAACAGTCCTAGTTTGGTACAAAGATTAATTTAAACTTGCACATTATCACCAGAAAAAAAGGGGGTCAACCCTGTAGGTTTGGGTCAAATAAAAACTATACAACTTTTTCCCAAATTTGCAACAGTAACATAAAATCAGATTTCATATGTAATAAAAGCTTGAACTCATAATTACTGGAGATGTAAGAGAACTCATACTAAATTAAAGTAAACTCACAACTTACTTCTCCCTTTTGTGTCTCATCCAATCTATTGTAAAAGCGCAGAACATACACATCCTACATAGAGAAATCAAAATGAATACTGCAGTTCAAGTTTAGCTACTGAAAACTTATCAAGATAAAGCTAAAATAATACAATCCATTTACAGACCTAGTTAACATTCAGAAAGATACATAAAAATTGATGTAACATGTTACAAGACAATCAAAATAATAAAAGCAACCCTAAGATGAATTGAAGACCTTTGCATCTGCTACAAGGACAGAGATAACATGTCCTTACCCCTTGATTCAACTTCCGTCGTCCTAGCTCCTCGACCATAAAAGTGGGCCCTACGACGCCCTTCCTAATAGGTTTCTGGACCAAGATAACATTGAAAATGAATTATAAGCATTCAACAGACAATGGCAAATATCCTAGCATATTAGGAATAGTAGTGAAACCATGCCTTAATTGAAATCTTTGTTGTCAAAACATAGAACCTAAATAATAGCATCCTTTTTGACAAGCATATGACATTATATCACACAAGTGAAATAGATGTTCCCCCACATGCATGATAAAATATATCAAAATGACATTATAGGGCATGATAATAATTGACAGTCACAAACACTTGGATGCATTGGAGAAGGATGACCTCCACAAATGAGTAACTATCAGGGCCTCGAACAAGCTGGAAAGATTTAAGTAATTTTTATTTTAGATAACTTTTAAGCTCAAAGTCTACTGTCAAAAGCATTGAAACTACAGAATTGTAACAAAGCTACTAAATACTAGTAAGTAGGACTTCTTGCCAACATGTTTGATTTGGAGAATCTTTGTTCATCTGTGTGTCGGTGCAGTCAAACTATCAGTTATCTACCCAGTAGATACATACTACATGACAGCAATACACAGTCACTTATCCGTTCATATTTGATTTCTACTCCATAGAGTTCTGTTTATTCCTTCTCCAACTTATTAGTGCAAGTCACGTAGGCCGTTTTGAATTTCAGTACATATTTTATACTGTCAATGATTGGTTTATCCATTTCCCACTCCATTCTAATAAGAAGAACCACAGTGGCCAGAAACCTTAACCCCGGAGACCGCACTGTTTCTTCTTACCAGTTATCATAATAACTCATACCATTGGTTCTATAAATTTCAAAGATCAGAAGATCTCAGGCCATCACATTGTGCAGATCGTTCAACTTGAAATTGAAGTAACTAAACTGATCTCTTAACATGCAAACAGTATACTCATGGGCCTTAGTTTGTCAAGAAACAATTACCAGCTCTTGACTCACTTCACCCCAATTAAGTTACCATTGAAGTGAAATTATAATAACACACCAAATTCTAATTCCTCTTGTTTGGCACTTGTATTTTCTTCCCTCTTGACCTCACACGCCCAGTATCATTCCAGTTACTGAAAACCATCAAAAGTTTACAAAACCCAACAATTAATTTCCTCCTAAATCTTAAACCCAAATCCTCAAACATACCAGCTAAAATCTCTTTTTCACTCCCGATTAACTTCAGGCATCACTCTATGACTACCAGCTCAGAGATCAAAGAATCATCAGACAATCAAAAGCATACGCAACCAATCCTACAACTGCAACACATCAATTGCTGTAAAAAAGAGAATAGAAGAAGGAGAATCATACAATGCCGGGGGTCTGGTGAGGATCGCGCTTGAACATCTGGACGTACTTGCCTCGAATGAACAAGAAGCGGAGATGGCAGTACTCGTGGCCGATCGAATTGGTGCCGAGATGGTACACCCACCCGAAGTACTCGAACATGCCTCCGTCGGCGCTGCTCTCCGATCCCGAGCTCTGCGCCGGTTTCAGCGAAGTCGGGTCCATTTCAACCTAAAACCCTCAACCCTGACAGAGCTCCGTCTCTTCTGCGTATGTCTCTTTGCCAGAATTAGAAGTAGTGGCGAGGATATAGCAGACAGCCTTGTCGCGTCAAATTTAATTTATTAATATAATTATTATCGCGTAAATTTTAATTAGCGTATAGGAGAAGAACACGTGGCCTCCGGGACCGGCCTTTTTGGTCTGGCCCTCCGTCCAGGGAGTTTAAGCTACATTATAAGGCTTTCCGTTAGATTACTTGGTTTTCCGACGTCATTATTTTTTGTTCGTTCATGGTTAGTAATGGTTTTTAGGTTA
>JAYMSU010000324.1:0-15096 GCA_036897765.1 Erodium chrysanthum | reverse complement strand
CCTGGTGGGATACACCAGTGTAGATCCCCTTATCTCCAGAAAATTCTGGTGAGGAGGAACATATTCCACCATGATAGAATGATGGACCATAAGTTCCAAGTTCCACCATGATTAAATGATGGATCATAAGTTCCAGTTCAAACAGAACTTCTTAAAATAAAAATCAAACACTTAGACAAGGAAAGGGGTACAAGTAACTGAACTGAAGCACAATGAACTATGTGTATCTCTTTCATCCACAAATTAAAAAGCATAGAATATAGCTTAAGCCTACTTGGCAAACCAATCAAACATGTGAACAAAACCAAGAGTCATTCAAGTCAACAATGCTAGCAAATTGATAAATCTTTGAACAAGCTTACTGTTTTTCGTACCTGTTGAGCTATGGTAACCCTGAAATCATGTCCCTTGTGCACCACTTGGCACCATCTTGTACGTAAACAACTGGTTGGGGGGGGGAGCCCAAGACCGCGGCGGGGAAAAACCCCGCCAATATACAGCAGTGGACGTCCCAGAAACATATACTAGAAAAATATGGTTGGACTCTTTACAGGACGAGCCAGAGAGAACAAAACCAAAGATGATGCATAAAGTTCCTGATCTTCTTCTGGCAAATGGAAACTTCAAATCTTACTACCAACCCAAGATAGTTCCCCTCGGCCCTTACCACCTGGGCGATCCTGAGCTACGCCAATTCCAAAAACGCAAGCCTTCTATGGCGGACAAGTTGATCCCGGACAAGCAATTCCAAGTGGAGATGCAGAACAAGATTAGAAGTGTGATTAGTTGTATGATTGATGTTTATCGTCCAGAGACAAAGAAAAGCAAGATTAGTAGGAAACTGGAGGAGAGATGGGTGAAGAGGTTTTTCTTGGACGGATGTTTCGTTCTGTACTTCATTTTCTGCATCATGCACAACCGGGATGAGGATTTGAAGATGAAAATGTATGAGATAGATTCAGCCCACAAGGACCTCTTCCTGCTAGAGAATCAACTTCCCTATAAACTCCTCAAGATCTTGTCAGGTGACGACCCAGAGCTTCTTCGTCTGGTCTTCGAATATATTTGTACTCATAAAATTGGCAATGACCAAAGTTTGGGGGTCCACTACCCAGAAGCTGAACCTGTCCATCTCTTGGATTATCTTCATACCATCATCACCAGTGGACAGAGTGAATCCAATAAGAAGTTGCAAGAGGCTGGAAAAGAAGACACACCACCAGTTGGAAAAAAAGGCCCGGTGCTATGGCATGCCAAGGAGCTTATTGCCAGGGGAATCCACTTGAACCCTAACCAGAATGGTTACCCAATGGATATTTTCTTCAAATCAAATTTCATTTACGGAACACTAGGACTTCCCAAAATAATTGTTGACAACTCAACAAGGCCTATGTTCTTGAACCTGGCGGCCTACGAGATGTGCTCAGGCGTAGGTTCAGCGATCACCTCCTACATTTGCTTCCTAGATTCACTCGTGAACCATGCTGAAGACATCAAGGAGCTGCAATCAGCTGGAATTCTCATCAATGGCCTCCCCACAAATGAAGACGCAGCCAAACTCTTCAATGAGATGTCCGAAGAATTGCGTCCGGATATAGACACATACATGGATGTCAAACGGAAGATGCAGAAGTTCTTCAAGCACAAGGCCAAAGCCAACCTTGCATCCTGGATTGCTGAAGGCTACTACAAACATTTCAAGAGTCCTTTGACCGCAATGGGTGTCTTGGCGGCTATACTGGCCCTCGGTTTAACTGCCGTTCAGACTTATTTCACTGTATTCCCAAGAGGTAATAAATAAGGATCAAGCACAAGCAAATTATCTCATTAAGTAGATTACTAGTCAAGAGATGTATAAGAACACAAAATAATAAATAAACCTTCAACTATAAGCATAAGCTTTTAGTTGCATTGGCACCTTAACATTGTATCAAAGGCTTGTTGACACAGAGGTCACAAGTTTTGAGTCATTACATATATTGGATTTATGTTTGGGCCAAAAGTAAGTGGAGCTTCAACTATCACCTTGAGTTTGGTCCTAAAAAAATAGGATTATCAATTATGTTTGTTACTCCTTTCATGTTTGCTTGCACTATTTCACTATCCAATCTTATTGTCTTAGCTATACCTTCAAACTACTAGCATTTTAATT
Source organism: Erodium chrysanthum (assembly GCA_036897765.1). NCBI lineage: Eukaryota > Viridiplantae > Streptophyta > Magnoliopsida > Geraniales > Geraniaceae > Erodium > Erodium chrysanthum. The sequence goes on along the minus strand of JAYMSU010000324.1, from coordinate 12,944 downwards.
AATCCTGGAAGAATGGACATCAACACAGAAGCCGAAATGAACATTGAAGAGAACACTAATTAAGTTAAATGCAACTGAAAAACCATGTAATCATAATTTACTTCAATCCTAGTTATAAGCACAATTTTAAGACAATGACTTCAATGTAGAGAGAGATCTGCAGCTTACAGAGATGAAGGTGGCACCAGACTGGTGAATCTCAAATTTAAATTGACGTTAGGAGAAGAATGGTGATATTGTGCTGTATGAACTCCACCTCCGCTACCAAGAACCACATGGACGAGGCTAACTCACTTAGCCCTGTGGTATACGTATTGACTTAACTCCATATTTATCCAGTTCATGACCTTCCAAGTCACTTTCATCACCATCAAGAAGCTTCATTGCAAATGGTAGCCTATAAGAAAATGAAGCAAGACAAATTAAAATCATCACAGGGATAAAACAAACATAAGAACCCAGCCCCTAGTCCACTCCAAAGATAAGAAAACTGTATTCAAACTTCGTACTTCCTCGGAGTCAAAATATAAGTTTCATTTTATGTATCCCTTTAATGCAAAAACACATACTTATCTTATATATTTAAAGCATACTGGTTTACTTTAAACCTAACATCAATAATTGATCATGACAACAAAGAAATTGAAACTTGCAGTCTCGTGTAACGAGATGGGATTCAGGTGGATACTGAAGCTTCTAAGTTAATTTCCTTTTCCTCCACTTTCTCAGTAACCAAATGGAGCATTATCAACAGCTAGAACTTGGAATACCAAATCTAGGCACCTGCGATGTGCCATGAGCACTGCTAAGAAATGAATCAAGCTCCAATTCAAGCTCGAAGTCAAAGCATCAGACAAGCAAAAACATAGCTCAATCTGAAATTCTAAACTGATCCTCACCCATTAGCTCTGCAACACCACATCCTTCAAATCCCAAAAGCAAAAACCTACTAAAACCATGAGAGAGAGAGAGAGAGAGATCACCTTGAACCCATCATAGCCAAAACCTCAAAAGCTGAACACGAAGAAGACCCGCATGTATTACTTGTTCAAAATCACAAAGAACCCACCAAAGCTCGCAACAATGGTGACCCGGAAACTACAGATTCTAGACATTGAGAGAGAAACTGAGAGACCCTTTTCAGATTGAAGGCTAAGAACAAGTAATCAAACAGGATTTGAACGCCTTCACCAACTGGTTTTTTAGTGCAAAATAGAGAATTATTTTTGGCAATCCTGAATTTTTCGTTCCTTGGTAGATTATTTTTTCTTCAAATCTCATTCTAGTGTATCAGGCCCATAGTACCTCATAATTTGGGCCCAAGAATATTCGGCCCACTACTTTACTTTTCTCTTAAACCTCAGAAAAACGACAGCGTTTGGTTCCTTCGTCGTGCTCGCTCTACTAGGGTTTATTAACACCGGTCGTGAGGGGGAACGAGAAAGAGAAGTTGCAGACACTGAAGAGGAAAAAAATGGGATTCAAGAGAAAGAAGGATGACGGTGGCGAAGGGATCGACGGAGGAGATGAACGGGCTCCGCCGGCCGTCACGAGGACGAAGAAGGAGATTCTTCCGTCAATGATAAAGAACAAGGAGAAGAGGTCGGCTGTGCACGCTAAGCTCAAGCAGGAGAAGAAGCTCGAGAAGCGCAGGAAGGTCAAGGCCCGCGATGCGGCCGAGAAACGAGCTCTCGAGCTCGGCGAGGAGGTGGTTTGCTGTGCGGATTTGTTTGTGGATTGAACATGATTTGATCCTTGTTTGCTAATTCGATCGAAATTTTGTGCAGCCTCCGGCGAGGAGTGTGCCGAAGACGATTGAGAGCACCAGGGAGCTTGATGAGACTATTTGCAAGCCTGACGATGAAGAGGTTCGTTGTATAATAAACAAACTATCGATTTAATTGTGTGATTTGAGAAATTTAGTGTTTTTGACAATCTAACAGTTTGGATAGAAGCTTGAGGCTTTTTTATGAGAACAGTTTAGTTCCTCACATCCTTAGCTAATCAGTTCATGGCGGTGCATTGGTTTAGTTATTTTGTACTGAGAATCTATGAGTGTGAAGATGGTGTATGAAGTAATAGTGGGTTTTGGTTAAAGTGTGATACTGTTAATGTAGTTTGGTTTGCTGACTATGGAGAGAGATGTTGGAACCAAATATAATTGCTTGTCTGCATGAACTTTTAACTTGAATCCTGGATCCCGCAAAACTCCTTTTACTATTAGTTCTGATATACCGTGGGAATAAAACATAAAATTCACTACATCTAGGTTTTGCTTGAATCCTGGTAATTTTCATTGAGGAACAAGCCAATTTGAAAGGAGATCATGTTTGGTAGAAATAGTTTGCTGCATTGAATTATTTGGTTTTTAGACCCGAGTTTATCTGAACTAGATAGCTTCAATGCATCAATATGGAAGTTGATCTTGAATTTTAGTGAAAAAGAACACGTACCTCTGATTGTAACCGACCCCTTCATTATGTAAATATGCAGCTATTCGCCGGAAATGACGCAGATGAATTTTCTGGAATTTTGAAGCGCGAGCAAGCACCAAAGATATTGATCACCACTTGTCGTTTTAATTCTTCGGTATGTGCTCATTGCAATATATATTCATCTTGCAACAAGACAGTCTAGTGTTTGGCTTATCAGGACTAAAAAGCCTTGTTTAAATTTTCTGCGATCAATTTCTTTGCTGATGTTTGTTGTTGTCTATGGTGTTTATTATATCCTTGGCATGCAGAGGGGGCCTGCTTTTATATCAGAACTTCTCTCAGTGATCCCAAATGCAACTTACTACAAGAGAGGAACCTATGACTTGAAAAAGGTGATGTTCATAATCCTTTCTGCTATTACATGGCAAAAATCCATACAATTCAATCCGACTATATCTCATTTCCCCTTCACTCCTCCCAGATTGTGGAGTATGCGAAGAACAAGGACTTCACTTCTGTCATAGTTGTTCACACAAATCGTAGGGAACCAGGTTAGTATACATCTCGCTAAGTCATGGTTCACATCACCCTTCGTATTTGTTGTCCTTGTCTGTTATATATTGATGACCCCATAACGTTCTAATATGTTAATAAATTTGAAATATATTATATTCTGTTATTGTTGGTCCATGATCTATTCTCTTCACAAGGTTATAACTATCAATGGTTGGCTGTCTTTCAGATGCTCTTCTAATTATTGGCGTGCCTAATGGGCCAACTGCCCATTTCAAGCTTTCAAATCTTGTTTTACGCAAGGATATCAAGGTTTATTTTTGAACTACTAATATTTTTGCATATTGAAAATCAACTATTTCGTAGTTTTGCTCTGCCTGAATAACTTTTGCTTTCTACTCATTGCCTTTCTTCGCATGCATCCAGAACCATGGAAATCCTACCGGACATGAACCTGAGCTAGTATTGAATAACTTTACAACACGGCTAGGCCACCGTGTTGGGAGGTAAGGCTGCATACTTTTCTTATTTACATAGTTGTTTTGGAAGATTTTTATTTCTAGGTAGTAGGTATGAGTTCACATGCTTGTTACTGCCGGAAGTCTGCTAATATTAATATTCTGGAGGCTATGATTTCAAAATTTAAACAATTACCTGCCTCAGTGTATGGACATGACTCAATTGAATGCATTTTTGCTTCACAGCATCAAAACTCCAAGAATGTTAGAACTCTATCTATAAGATTATTAGGATTTATCATGCTAACCTTTTCTTGTCTTTGTTTATTGCAAGATTGATACAATCACTTTTCCCACAAGATCCCAATTTCCGTGGTCGTCGAGTCGTAACATTCCATAATCAGAGAGATTTCGTATTCTTCCGACATCATAGGTTCGCCTATATGCGTTCATAACTTATATTGTCTTGAATATTGGGATTCTTGTTATTAGGGGGGGTTGGTTTGAGCTGTGCATTCTTTTGATTTATCCAGGTACATTTTTGAAACAAAAGAAAGTAAACAGAGTGACTCGAAAGGGAAAAAGGGAAAGGAGGTCAAGGAAGGAAAGAATGAAAGGACTGCTCAAGAGAAAATCGTCCGCCTTCAGGTTAATGACCCTCACTTAACAACTAGTCAAATGTGGCCTTTTGGGTTACTTTGTTTCTAACTAAAATATTAAATATACATATTCCTACTAAATATGCAGGAATGTGGACCTCGTTTTACATTAAAGCTGATCAGCTTGCAGCATGGAACATTCGACACCAAAGGAGGGGAATACGAGTGGGTTCACAAGGTATGTTTACAAACCAAAATGTCCATAGTGATTCAATTATTTCTGTACTCTGCTTATAGGAATTCCCCATATCGTTATATCATTGCTCACATTTTCTTCCATAAAATAGCCGGAGATGGACACCAGCCGAAGAAGGTTTTTCTTGTGATTTGCTCGTTTTTGGGTATCAGTGGATTGGTATCGTGCAACAAGCAAAATGATGAGACGTCGAGTATTTTTTGTACTTTTTTTATAATGTTCTTCCGACCTGTTCCTGTTGTAATAGGGGGTTTTGTTGGTGTAATGACAACTCATGGTTCTAATTATTTTGACACCATTTCACTCCAAATATATGTTTCTTAATTGCTTTAAAACTCTTTGGAACTTCAGATCCATACTGTGTTATTCTCTGCAAAAACCTGTCCGTAAATTTGAAGTTAGACTAAAATAGAGCACTATTCTTAAAAGCGTGAATTCTGCTGAGCAAAAGAAGATAATATTCTCACGCTTAAATTTGAACAATACATGACATTTTTCACATAGTTCAGTCTAGTACCAAAGTAAAGTGATGTGTGTACCAAAGTAAAGTGGTGTGGGTAGAAATCAGAATCCATGTAAGCTTTTGATAAAATTTAGAAAATTGATTCCTTCTATTTTGTTATGAATGATGTATGTTTTTTTTTTTTTGAAGCAAAATGATGTATGGTTAGAACTTGTGTTTGGAGAAATAAATAGATGAATGATTGTGTTCTGACCTCTATTAAATGAGATTTGTCACATCATATTAGTAGAAATAAATGAAAATGTACCATGTAGCCATTCAAGCATAACTACACAAATGGTGTACAAACATGAGGGCACTAATCTAAAAAAAACACGTGACATTAAGTACGACAATCTCTTCTTTTTTTTTTGAGGTAAGTACGACAATCTCTATTAATTCAGGGTAACAGTGTTACATTGTGAAATTTAAGGACATGTTTCTGTATATTTTTAAACTTAACAGTATCAATGTGCCCGAACTTCAAATTTAGAGGCTGGTTCAGATTATTTGGTTAATGTGATATGAAAGCTCCTGTAAATATTATAAGAGATTTAATTCATGTGAGTGAAACATCATGTCACTGTTTGTGGTGTTGAAGTGTCATAAGTATGTAGACTAAATCAGAACAATTTAGATTCCAATTGAAGGTATGAAACAGATTCATCTTTAGTTTCTTATCTCAGAAATAACTTTCCACTGAACAATTTTCCCTGAAGGCTTTAGAATGGGGGGCAATAAAATATGAAGATATAAATATCTTGTTCAGAAATTTATCTGGTCAATGTAATTGGATTGCTTGGCTTTGATGAAGTCTGTTACAGTTGCAGCATCACCTTGCCTTACAACTCTCCCATCTTCCATATAGACTGCACCGTCTGCATACTCGAGTTCTTCCAACCGATGGGTCACCCATAGCGCTGTAACTTCCGGTGATTTGGCCATAGAACTCTTCACTGCTTTGATCACTCCAATCTGATGATCAACAGCAATACTCAGTAATGGCTTTGTGAACACAAAAATCAAATGAATTTAAGAACAATCTTGTCATCATCATTATCAAGTAACAATACCTGGTCGCTTTCATCCAAGAATGTTGTGAGCTCATCCAATAGCAACACCTTACATGCTTCTGCTAATGCACCGGCAATGGCAACCCTTTGCTTCTGGCCACCACTGAGGGTTTGAATCGGCCTCTGACGTGATATAAGAATTTAATGGTTAAAATGTTGATTTGTAACACATTAATGAAATCTGAAAACAACTTTGAGCATAACCTACTTTTATGTAATTAAGCATGTCAACAGCATCGAGAGCTTCTGACACTCGGGAGCTAACTTCTTCCGTGCTCAGGTTGAACTTGCCTAGGCCGAATGCTACATCAGCTTCTACTGTAGGCATCACTACCTGAAATAGGACGTGCTACATAAAGAGGTCTAGGAAACCATGAACTTCAAATGTTAGGACCATGTGTCCTTAGACCAGAAATAAAATAAAATAAAGCTGAATATTAGGCGAGTTTTTCTCACCAACTCTTTTTTGGCAAGACAGGTGGAGTTTGTGGAAGCTAATTTAGTATAAGAGCACAGAATAAAAGACCACCCTAAAGAGACACAAGGTGATAATAGCAAGATGAAGGCTGTCGCTATTCTGACACATGCATCTAAACCAACAAATCTGCCATGACATTAATTACCATTTCCAGAGATTGTATTGATTGTGAATCTTGTTCCTCCCACGCCTGAGGAACTATGTGTAAGATTCTATGCTTAAGGGTAAACCTGAAAGCTATAAACTAACAAATCCAATTATAGAACACTTGTACAGTCTCCTATTCAAAAAGGTAAAGTAAAACAAAACGATACTTAGGTTGGGAGCTCAATTTCACAATACACATTGTTCTTGAGCTATAAAAAAACCCATATTACTGGTTGAATTTTAACCACAAAATAGCAGCATTTTACTTCCCTTCAAAAACACTTCGTTATAATGAGGAACTAAACACGATCGTTCTGATCCAAAAAAAAAAAAAAACTAAACACGATCGAATAAAATTGTCTCACTATTCATTAGTTAGTGTGTATTATTCTATCACTCTTCCAAGTTTAAACATAAATCTATGGCCTTTTTGTTAAATTCCCAGCTTGTTCCATCAAATACATTCCATAGAATTCAAAGAACAACATATATGCATACAGGGAAATGGAACTGAGGTAAGAACCTGATGATCCGGATTTTGGAAAACATAACTCTTGGGACTCTTCACATACGCAGTTCCATCTGTCGGATTCAAAAGTCCAGCCAAGATCTGTTTAGACAAGAAAGAAAAGCACACAGAGCATAACTATGCATTGCTCTAATTCATGCTCAAAAACCAAAATCCAATCCAAGAATTCAAGCTAGTACCATTTTATGTTTGTCACTAGAGCATATTCAATGACTCAAAACTTAGACCTAAATAAACCCAATTTTACACATTCACAGTCCCATCGTCCAATTAGGTCAAAATACTAGTTACAAACAAATCAATAACTCAATTCAACTCATAAGCAACAACAAGCCCAGAATCATGAAAACACAATGACCCATGATCTACCTTCAAAAGAGTTGATTTTCCACAGCCATTAGGGCCAAGAAGCATCCAGAGCTGCCCCGAAGGAATCCGAACGGAGCAATCCCTGAGAATGGGAACACGACTCCCATGCCTTGTTCTGATGGAGTAATTCAGATTCCGAGCTTCAATTGCAACACTCTCCGTAACACTAACCCTGAAAATACACAAACAAACACCATAACCAAGTTAGCAACAGCAAGCATCAGCTGGAGAAAACGCAAAAGCAAGAAACGCAGGCAATATGTTAGACGAAATGCGAAGCTGAAGCACGCATAAAATAGAGAGAATTAGGGTTTGAAACCTGGTAGGGTGAGAAGAGTGAGGAGGAGGAAGAAGAGGCGAAGAAGAAGCGCGCGAGATAGTGGACAGAGTCATCAAAACGAAACAGATAAAAATCAAATTAACTGCCAAATATGTTGTATAAATATTTGGGGAAGAACTGAAACACAGTGTCTTACGGAAATGTTTCTGTTTCGAAATTGTTCGACTTTTATAGTTTTTTCTCGATTTGATATTTAACCATAAAAAGTTATTAATAATTTATTAATTTAATCCTTGAATTTTCAAGAACTCAATTCTATCATCGAATTATTTAAGAATGTATTAAAAATAATAATTGTTTTAGCTGATAAAATTAGTTGACTTAATAGAAAACCGCACCCCTAACTTTAAGAGAATTGTCAAAAAGTAACTGTTGAACCCGATTTTTTGTCCAAAAAAATACGAAAAACCTAAGGAACTAACCCTACTATATGTGTCAATTTTTAGAAACTAAATCCACCGTCATTGTCCCGCAGTCATTGTTTCATTGTTTTTCGTATTTTTTGATACGTTTGAAACCGATCGTTATTTTTTACATTTTCTTATAGTTGGGGGTGAGGTTTTATCGTTATCCCTAAATAATCATTTTTTAACCGAATTTGATTTTACGGGATAGCCCCCAAAGGGACAAACTTGAGAAATGAAAAAAAAAAAAAGGTCTCCATGGAGGCATGCATCATCATGAAGAATATTTTTATCTTTGTGGAACTGGAACTAGCAGCGTGCTCGTCTCCTTTTACTTTAAAAACCAATTAGCTTTCAAGTGTCCCAAACTCTCTTTTGGGTCTCCTCAACTCAAGTGTCCTACAACTCTCTCATTAGTTAGGCACAATCCACATATAAACTCACTCATACAGATTGTTCTAGCAGCCCTTTGGTCAAAGACTCAAAGTCCCCTCCCAAGCCTCATCAACCTTATCTACATTACAATACAAGCACACTGGAAGGAGAAAAAAAACAGACCAAACTGATGTTTCTTAAGACATTAATCCTTAAACAAGAGACCTCAGTTCCCACTGTCAAGACATTCAAAAGGATGGCTCAAGACTTATTCAAAGATACTATAAAATGGTATCGACAAAGCATTACTGAATGACGATCTGGTCATTATAAAAGTAGTGATGATGTTTGGTACAATATGAACAATGCCTATATCATATTCAATATGACCTTTTGACAAAGTGGAAGACCTGCTCGCTAAAATCCATAAATATGTGCAAGACTCTTAAAACCATGAAGAAATAACTTTCTAATCACGACCTTGCATGTACAGTACACCAACACAATATTACAGAGCTCCACGTCCTCACAGATACGTTCTATACCCCTCCTCCACTTCCCATGCACAAAACAAATTCGGTTACTTTTTTGTCTCAGTAAGCAAAAGAACTGACCAGTTTTGTAGATGAGTGGAGCAGAACCTGTACTGAACCGTTCTTGTATCAAGTGTTCTGAAGAAACTTGGAAGATTGTTGTTTTCCTCAGTATGTAACACTCTCAGTACTATAGAAGTCTTCTTGGAGATCCACCAGGTGTTTGAGCTTTGAACAGAGAAGCATCCTGGAAGGGATCAAGAGTGTATGGGCTAGTTGGTGACTTGGGTCTCAGGTATAAAGAAGAGTAGTCACTGAGATTGTAACTACTTTGGTGGCCCATTGCAGCAAAAGTTGGAGGAGGAGAAAGAAAACAACTCTTGTGTGCTGGCCCGTAGTTTCGTAATGGGCTTGAAGACGGGGATACAGGTAAAGATGTGATCGTTCTCACATTTTCTCTGCAGATAAAATTTACCATAAGATAAACTTCACAAACATGTTGACTATGAATGAAGCATGTATGAGGATGTAATGAATGGTTACCTCGGATTTATCAAATTTCTTGAGTTTGTCACTGCTGGCTTTCTTGTGTAATCTCCATCACCCAAGGTCCTCCTATTGGATCGAAGCTCTAAAGTTGGCTGCTCAAATCAGTCAAAACTAGTAAATTAGTAAAGGTTGTAATCGCATCAAATATCCAATAATTTGTCAGAGTATATATACAGTTAAAAGTGTGTCATCCCAATTTTGTATGTCTCTCTGTCATATTCATATATAGTTTCTAGTTATCATGTTCCATAAATTCCATATAAATCAAAGTCAGCTTTGAATAAATTTATTGATTTAATAAAATAATATAGAAACTTAGCAGAAATAAAAGGCCAGTAATGGCAAAGGCAGTACCGATGTGCGACTTCCATCAGAGGCAAAAGGAAAGGCATCCTTGGTTATGTTGACGTTAGCTACTCTTGTTGCTTGGTCCCGAATGAAAGGATGATCTAGCAACTGTGCGGCTGTTGGGCGTGCTAATGGGTCACGTTGCAAACAAAGTCTCACAAATGATTTAGCATCATGGGAAAGGTGATCAGGAATCTCAGGGATATCTTTACTGTTCCCAATTTTGAATATTGCAGCAACCTGAATCCAACAGAGTGAAAAACAGCACCGCTTCCATAAATAATTGGAAAATGAAATACTAAAAAAATAACAACAATAAGTTCCACATAACATGTTAAAATCTATCTAAATATCATACCCCCTCATACTGGCTCCACGGGGGTTTTGCTGATGCCATTTCAAGAATCGTACACCCAAGACTCCATATATCGACTGCAAGATTATAGCCATTTGTGTTCATTACAACCTGAGAACATAATGTCATATACAAATCATAAGTAAAGAGCGGGTTGCAAATTATGAGTATAGAGAATGAAGAGGAAAAATGTTAATACCTCAGGTGCCATCCAGTAAGGACTTCCCTTGAAAGAGAGCATTGAACAACAGTTCGTTATCTGGTTAGGAAAAACGAGAAAATTAGCTTTTGTTAAGTAATTATTCAAAGCAATTACAAAAAGATCAATAAGCACTGTTTGGGTTTCTCTAGTCAACTGTATTTTAAGGACAGATTTTTAGACAAAACCTTAATCAGTTTTTTGCTTTGAGCTTGAACATAACTTTCATAAAAGACAACAGGAAAGAAAACTTGAATCTTGAAAATATTTTGGTCATCAAATGTACAATTTTCCTTTCCTTGTTATCTCTTAGCGAGCACAAGGAACTTCTGCAAAATGCAGTCTTTTTTTAAGTTTCATTTGTGATTTGGAGATATGTATCAAGTATTATCAAATACATATGCATTACAATTTTTAGTATTGGACAGTGTTGAGCTTTCTGTCTGAAGACTAATGTGAACTTACATGTTTAGCCATGCCAAAGTCTGCCAACTTGACTTCACCATTGGGACCAACTAAGATGTTAGCCCCTTTGATATCTCTGCAGAAAGAAAAGAAAAAAACACTTTCAGAATCTATAATAAAAATAAAAACCACTTCAGTTTTGTATAAAAAAGAAACTACTTGGTATGCTTAGCTGATATCAAATTGCAAGAGCCTACCTATGCACTGTGCTCCTTCCGTGTAAGTAGGCAAGTCCAGAAAGAATCTGCCTGGTGTAATTTTGAATAACAGGTTCCTTAAAGGCACCATAATCTTGAAGCAATTTGTGGATTGAGCCTCCAGAGACATATTCCAAGTAAACCGAGAGGGTTTCCTCACTCTGAAAAATTGAATTTCACAACTATTACAAAACATAGGTCCAAAATTTCATTGACATGTACCTTAATCTGAACAGCAGTAAAGTAAGAATCATGTTATCCTCCCGTACTTCTTTTCATTCAAGAACTTGTGTCAAAATTGAGATTAAATCGTACGTACCAGTTTACTTCCATGATACCGAACAATGTTCTGATGTGAAAGCTGACTCAGCAAATTGATTTCCTGTTCACATGCAAATAGGACACAAATGGATAAGCAAAGGAACAAAGCAAAAGAGTCATGCAATAATGATAAATAATGAATGAATGAACACCTGGTTAAGTTGCTTGAGACATTCTTTTGATGTCTGATCATCAGAAACAACCTTGACTTCTTTTATTGCACACATCTGTCCACCCTCACTGTTAAAAATTACAAACAATTAATTATACATACAAGTAAAAAATAGTATAACAAACACTTTTCTACCATGTAACACAACCCATGGGTTTAGGGAAGTGGTACCCTAAGCTGTTCTCAATCAGTTCTGAACAATTTAGCACATATTAGTTACAGTTTGAATAACTTCACCATATGATATAACCTTTTTTGGTCCCATAGAACACGAAAAAAGAAGTTAACTTCTTTTTAAGGATAAGCAGTTCTGTAATTGGAACAACCAAAATGCTATGCTATACTAAACTCATGAGCGATAGCCGTTACCTGTTAAATCCAACATAGACATGGCCAAAAGTACCCCTTCCTAAAAGCTTCCCCTTCTTCCATTTTGACAAAGTTCTGCCTGTAGGAGAACCTGTGGGAGAACCTGGTGGAAGAGGGAGCGGATGAAGTTGATTCCTTCCATCTTCTTGCTTGGGAGACTCTAGACTCATACCAGACAAGCGCGGATGAAGAGGTGAAGAAGGGCTAGTGGCTGGTCGGGACCCTGTACATGGGCTTCTTGCTCTGGCATTGAACTTGATATCACCATTTCCTCTGCAGACAACATTAACATGGGTTTCAGTCAGCATTAGAATCAAAGAGGCGAGCCAAAACTACTCTATTGTTGTCCTTCACTGACCAATAAATCTAAAATTTATAACTTGCAGCCAAATAACTTACTAGACAACAGCTGCAATATGAACCCTTCAGGACATTTAAAATGATCATAAGTAGTGAAAACAAATGTCTAATCAAAAAATGGGAACTTCCATACTGCTAATTTATCAACTTATTTAGAAGATCAACACATAATTATCATTTTTCCTAAATATAATCTAGTATTTAGTACAGAATTAGACAGAAATGGAAAAAAAAAAACATTACAGGGACACATTCAGATTCAGCTGATGTCAAAACGCTTAAAAATAAAAACAAAAATCTAAGAGCAGATTGGAGACCCGTAATCATCAGTTTTCATTCAAACTTTGAGCTTGAGAAGAAGAAAAAAAATCCCAATTATTCAATTTCCACCAAAACCCTATTTTTGGAAAGATTAACAAAGTACCTTTTGTGCCTAATCACCCCAACCACAGTTCTTAAAGTGTTCACATCAACTCAACATCTCTCAACACCACAATTGATCACCAAATCAATACAGAAAACCATTAACCTTCCAAAAACACAAAACAGAAATTCCCAATTACCAACCTGTAACCACCTAACTGCAATTGACACTGAT
>JAYMSU010000323.1:0-15115 GCA_036897765.1 Erodium chrysanthum | reverse complement strand
CTTGTGGATTGTGCCATATGTGTTGAGTGTTGATTTGATCTTAATGCCCATCTTACTTAACTAAGGTGGTGATTTATCCTACTTATTACCTCTCATGTTTAGGGGGAGTAGTTGATTGACCGATAATTGGCACTCACTCGGGTGAAGTTCATACGAGTGTGATAGCCATAGTTGCCGCCGGAATAGATTCTACCATTGGGTGCCCCTTGCGACTTACTTGGAAGGGTTAACTGCTTGTGTGGCTCGGTTCGCAAAGAACTCATTCGAGAAGTAGATTCTTATGCGCAACGAAAGTTAGTGGTTAGGTCCGATGGTTGGTTCGATGAAAACGGAGACGGTTCCTATTTATAGGATTCCTAGTCGAGGACTACCATCGATTGAGGTACTTAGCCCGTCACCACTATGAGCCAATCCGGCAATTCACAACCTTGATTCCTATTACTCGGCTAGACTACCCCGTAATTTGTGACACCTAGCCCGTACCCCGGGCCTCTCTTCTCCCATCATTTGATTCAACTTTGATTCTTGATCGTTACTTTGATTGTGTGCTTTGTGATTCGATACTCTTTTCAACCAAATCTTTGAACCGAACTAGCTTGATAAACACATGCGGGATAGCGAGCGACTTGCCGCTTCTTTACATTGCTCCCTGTGATCCGACACTCGGGTTCGAAAGAACGCCGTTTAAATATAAATTTTCTTGATATACATTACTGCTTCGTCACCATACAAAAGCTCTTCTATCTCTTTCCTATTATACCCTGATTTTGTCAAGTCTTCAAACTCATACCCTGTTCTGTAGCATGGATGTAGACCCTTCCCTTTCTCCCCAATAGTAATTTTCACTTGGTTTCCTTTTGGTGAAACCATCTCTGCATCATGACAAAAAAGATTCCATCCTAAAAGGAACAAACCCCAAAAAGACTAACATAATCGTATAAACATAACTCTAGCAAAAAGGAAGCAAACCCAAATGCGCAAAATCACAATTTTAGAAAGGAAAGATTCAAAACCCTAATCCACAAAACCAGTACCCAATCGAAAACTAACTTAATCCTACATACATAACTACATAGACATGCATAGAAAGTTAGGAATTCATACTTGACTCAGACCAGAAACCCTAGAATTTTACCTCTGAATATCGATGAGCGAACACGATTTTTCGTTTGCGACACCACCTCCTTGTCGTTGTCTCAGTCAGTCCTCACTCCAACCACCCCCACTCTCGCCGACAAGCCAGATTTCCATGGGCAACCACCCTCACTTGCACTCAATCCTCTCGAGCTCTCCATGGTGCAGAATACAGATGGTCTGAATCCATTACAACTCTAATAAAAGAGGTTTGGAGATTTCGTGGGAAAATTATTATTTTCTCGTCGTGAGATTGGGGGTATAATGGTCTTTTATAGTGCTAGTTAACCCCGTCAGTAATGGTGCAAATTAAAAATAGTTCACTGTCGTTTTTCGGACAAAATAAAGATGACGGTGATGTTCTTCAAACGTTAATTTAAAGACGGTCATTTTTATATAATGAACCTTAATATAAAGTGTTGAGAGCGCAACGTCTAAACATAGTTGTTAGATTTTCAGTCGCCAAACTGCAGCGTGTGGGATCTAAACGCTCATTCCCCCTGACCTGACCCGCGCCCTTGTTGCATTTCAAATCTCTGTCAAAACCCTGCAAAGGTCTGAATGGTCATCCATGGCAGAAATCACAGAAGAACAGAGACAACGGGCCGCTGCTAACCGATTAGCCGCCTTAGCCAAGCGCAAGGCCATCTTCAATCCACCTCCCCAAGAACGCGATCCATGGACGCTCTTCAAGTGCCAGAAGACCTCTCGCCAATTCAACCCCACTGCTACGCTTTCTGCGAAACATCACCAAGTTGTTTCTGCCCCGAGCGACATATTGTCAGAAAAGTTCCGGGTCAGACTCGAAATCTGCTCTCCCGACTCCTTCTCCGTCACTCCGGAGGCGGTGAAAGGGTCCCCTTATCCGGGAGAGGAGGAGTGTTTGCGCAGATTGACTGATTTTTTGTCTGATGTAAGTGATTTTCTCTTCTTTGCTTGGTTGCAAGAAAATTGACATTTTAATTTCGTTTTGATTTTGGGAAAATCGAGCCCACCCACTCCAATCGGAAGCATTGCCTCTCTAGGGTTAGGATAGAGAGGATTTTTTCTTTTTAATTTGATTTTTTTTGCCTGGGGGATTGATGAAAATGAAAGAAAATTTGTAAACTGTCAAGTGTCTGATTTATCTCTTAGCAACCAAACAGTGTCTTCAGGTTTTGCATTGTCAATGGATACAATACATTCAAACCTATCTACTGCAAAAGTGCAAACATGTAGTTTATTTCTCAACCTTTATGTAGGTCATGCCATCACACTACACACAGAATCATGGTGGCGGAAAAGCTTGTGTTTATAAGCTTAGTAACTATGAAGCGGTTTTGAGGTGCTTAAAGAGCTTCAAGAGCATTGAGGTTGAAGATGTTCCATTTGCAACTCTTAATGTGATTGAGAGACTGTCACATTCTTTTGTTGCTGGGAAATGGATGCCATGCAGGCCTGAGCATATTTCAGATGAGAAGGTTGAGGAGTTGATCGGGAAGCTACCAAAAAAGTTATCTAATGCTTTCTTGCCTTTCCAGCTTGATGGTGTAAGATTTGGCTTACAGCGGGGTGGTCGGTGTCTCATTGCAGATGAAATGGGGCTTGGAAAGACAATCCAGGTAATTGTTTTTGACCAATCACAGAGTTCTTTAGTTTACTTCTATAGAAGGGTGTAGTAATTTACCATTTTCTGTACACCAAACATGTACAGCCATATTTTTTGTTTTCCTCCTTTTGCATGCGTATGTTCCCCGTGCGTTACAAACTCAAACTTTATATTTGAAAACAACGAAATGTTCTTGCCACTACAGTAACGAGCCTTTCTCTTGAGTTTGTTCTTCTTTATAGAAGTGAAATAAAAATATATTCATTGTTTGTGCAGTTTGTAGACAATATTTATTGTTCCTTTCGAACATGGCCTATAGGATAACATAAAACGCACCTTTCTGTGTACTTTGATCTTCAGGGTATTGCTATTGCTTGCTGTTTCATGAATGAGGGTTCTATACTTGTTGTTTGCCCAGCTATTTTGCGTTATTCATGGGCAGAAGAATTGGAACGCTGGCTTCCTATTTGCTTGCCTTCTGATATCCATTTGGGTAATACTTCCTACCTTTTGCATTCCCAATATTCTGGATTATCTTCTTATTCTTCAGATTTTTAAAATTATATTTCTGGGGTGGGGCTTTAGTGATCTACTGGGGCAGGAAAGAGTGTCATCAAGCCACAACCAGGTTTCAAAGTTTCTGCAAATTTACCATTTTGTTGTACATCATTACTACTGAAATACTTCGTCACATAATCTGTTAGGTATTATTTATGATGAAACCACCGAGAAATAGTATAAATCACGAATTTCCAATGTTGTACTGGTTCATGCCACAAGTCTTTAGTGAGATCAATGCCTTGTAACTGTTCTCTAAACTGATTTCTGATGAACATTTGATGGTCAGTTTGAGATGGTAGTGAAGAAATACGACCTTGATAGAGGTTGACTACTACAACTGAGTGATATTGATGGTAATATGAATAACAAAAACAAAATGAGCATCAATTAGAGGCGGTTTTGTTTTATCCAGATACTTGAGGATAAGATTTGTCGTGAGGTGTTATCATATATGTTTTCTAATTTTATTTAGTGCACATAATGAAGAGCATAAGAATGCATTCCTTAATGAAGATGCAGAATATTTCTTTATTTTCCAAATTTCATGCATAAAACAGTCAGGGCATCATTTGCGCACTAATTACTTGTCCATGCTCTAGTGCTCTATTCTTCATTTTTCTATACCCTTATCCCCTCCCATTTGACTTCAGTTTTTGGTCGGCGTGATAACCCTGCCCACCTAAAGAGATGCCCTAGAGTTGTGGTTATTTCTTACACGATGCTTCATCGTTTGCGAAAGAGCATGCTTGAACAAGAATGGGCTCTCTTGATAGTTGATGAATCACACCATGTACGAACTTCAAAGAAAACATCAGAATGTGAAGAGGTATATATGTTTTCTTTTCTATTAGCAAGAACTAAAATCTTATTGTATAGAGATGCTTATTTTTCTCCTGTTTTCTTCTTCTTCTTGGGTAAGATAGATATCATTATTCATTACCCTTTTGTATTTTCTCATTTATCATGTCATTTCGCTTCGGCGGTTGCGTGTGTGTTGATCCTATTTCAGAATCTCACCCTCTATCAATAATATTTCCCTTTTCTATGAGCAAAAACAGAGAAGGTAAACCGATTTGAGGATCCAATAATTATATGGCCTTTTGAGTGATGCAGGCCTATTACAGCTATCTGTAATTTTTTAGAGCCTTATTTTCTTTGGTCTTTTATATGGCTGGTTTAATTTAACTATCCCTAATTGGGTTGTTTTCATGGTATTTTGGAAATTTAAAAAATTTCTGGCATAGGCGTTCATGAGTTTTGTTATTTTAGCTGTAGTTGTATCACTTGTTTTCAGCTGTGATTTTTATTAGTTCCAAATTAGTTTCACCATTTCCAAATAAAGGAAATACAGTTGCTATTGAATAATGTCAATTTTGATGTTTGTAATCTTTTGTTGCTATTATTCAATTCATTTAACTATCCTAAAACTCTTGCTTTTGCATGGGTATCACTAACATGATTGCCCCGGGCAAAGCCAATATATAATGCTGAAATGTCCTTAATGAGCTGAATTAACAGATTAAAGCTGTCCTTGATGTGGCAACGAAGATCAAGCGCATTGTTCTACTATCAGGGACACCATCTTTGTCAAGGTTGTAGCCCAGATGGATAAAACTAAATAGCTGCTTTGTATTTCAATTCTGTTGATAAGAATGAAAAGGTTCTCTATTTTTTGGTGCATCTATTTTACTCTGAAGGCATTCTCATATGTTATTTGAATATTTTCCTAGGTGATAATAGGCCTTATGACATCTTTCATCAGATAAATATGTTATGGTAAGTTTTCTTCAATCCAGCCTTTATTAAATAATTAGTATTCTGATGGTTTTGCTTTCAGTTTTTCCCGAATCTTCAAGATTATTTATGTTGTATAGGCCTGGCTTGCTGGGAAAAACCAAGTACGAGTTTGCAAAAACTTACTGTGATGTCAAATCTCGGATTGGTCAAGGGAATATTTTCCAGGTATCTTGTGCTGTATTGGTGGAAAGATACTTTGGTTTATCCGATGGGATGTGAATATTTATCATGTTGCTTTTTATTGAGTTCCCACACTGACGCTACACCAAAGCCTAAACAATTGTTTCATTTTATTTTTGAACTTTCTCGTGTAACTAAAAAATATGGAGGAAAAAAAATTGCGTAGTCTTTTTGTTGATGTACTGTGTTTCCTTATTTGTTGGGGGCTGGGTAGGGAGAGGGCATATATGATTGTTACTGATAATACTGTTGTATGATTGTATAATTGACGTGTTCTATCACTATCTTTTTTCTTAAACAAATAAATGAAAGAGGTCCCATGCCTTCAACCGCCATCTGCCTTTTCTGATAGTTACTCAAATCATCTCTGCAGGATTTCTCAAAGGGCATCCGCTTAGAGGAGTTGAATGTCTTACTAAAGCGAACTGTTATGGTGTGCTCTCTTTCTTGATATATTTAGTAGAGTGTGTGATGAATTGTATATGGAAACATATCTTGCTTAAAGCTTGCTGTTGCCATGACCTCGACAACAGTTTGACACCATCATATATGACGATGTCCCTTTATTACTCTCTCACTCCACTTGGAGTTTTAGTGTTAAACCCTTTTATCAGTTTTATTTATTTATTTCAAGGGTAGGATGCACAATAATTAGGTCTAGCCTTTTCCTTCCCCAGTCTTCAACTCGGATGTAGCCTCTTGTACAATGGGTGCTCATGTTACACCAATACTGTGAAATGCTTAAAAAATAAGAATACTAATTTCATTATATTTTTACTTTTGCTTTTATTAACCAAACATGTAGCTTTTTTTGTAACTTTTGGAAATGAAAAAGTAATTGTTGTTGGGAACAAGTGAAATTATTATTGACCTTCCTTACTATTTTTATGAGTTTGATCTGTTAATAGTTTCCTGTACATGGAAATTGTTAGCTACACGATGTAATTTCTTGATAATATTTTAAGAGTTATTGTCATTTAGCATTTCCAATCATTAACTATTTTCTTGGCAAGTGTAGTCCTACTATCAAACTCATTTCCCCCTTGGCCCATCAGACCTATAACATACGTAGATTCTCCTACCGCAAATTGTGGGGCTATCTATGTGCACTCAAGGTTTTGTTTGCCAACCAAGGGGCAGTCTTACAGTTTTTCCATTTTGCGTGTTTACACATTGAATTATCCCACATTAAATTGTGTTAAATTTAAGATTGCTCCATGTACTAGAGGGTACCTCTGCTTATGAACTTAAGCTTTTATGGCGGAGTAAAGCTTAACATCGATGGTGTCACAGTCACTGTTAGTCTTGGGAATGTGTGGCCAGTTGGAGTTTCCTCATGTAATTCTTGACATAGCAGCAAGTTTGAACAAGAGGAGTGGGATGAAGTATCCCCATTAAATATGTGCTGAGTCTGAGATCACTTGATATACAAGTTATGTTCTCCTATTAACAACTCAAGGTTTTAGGTTGGATTAAAGTTAGACACTCTTTATATGTATTTATTTCTTAGGTCTTAATATATGAAGGACAATGATATGATTAATATCTTATCCTGGTGGGTAGGAGTGGGGCCAAAACCTAGGACCCCTGCTTTTATTTAATTACTTATTTCTTCTTTCCTTGTGGTTTACTTAGTTGATCCTTACATGATTGTTTTTATCATAGATAAGACGTCTAAAGGAGAACGTGCTGCAAGAGTTACCACCCAAACGCCGGCAAATCATAAGGCTGTTGTTGAAAAGATCTGATGTTGTTTCTGCAAAGGCTGTTGTTGCTGGGATAAAAAATGCCGTGCAAGACAGTTCAGAGAATTCAAAGGAACCTGAACATGATGGTAATATAACATTTTCTTTTCAACTATATGTGCCGAAAGTTGCTCCAGGGATTGTTGCTTGTTTGTATCTTGAATGCTATTTATGCTCATAATCTTTAGTATATCTGCATTGCAATAGCATGGTATTAGGTTACTTTTGTGCATTATGTCATGGTCCAAAATATCATGACATAAAAATTCTTGTCGAGTAGAAAAACTTACCGTGCAAAGATTGTCAAACTCCCGGTCTTACATCGAAAAGTTGTGGATCCGTTTGTCACTTGATAAGCATGTTGAGGCCTCCACCTACTAGTTTGAGCTTTAACGTGGTATCAGAGTTTGGTCTGTCCATACTTGAACTCCTTTATGCCATCCAGTTATTTGGCAAGCCTTTTTCAAACTAGAGTCCCACGGTCCACGTGCAAGCGGTCCACACGTGAGGAAGTGTCAAGCTCCCAGTCCCACATCTAAAAGATGTGGATCTTTTTGTCACGTGAATCACATGATAAGTATTTTGAGGCCTCCACCTATCATTTTGTACTTACATTTGGCACCACTTGATCCCTTCCATTGATTGTGATTTTCATAGACCAACTTTATGCAAATTATCAACATCTAGATGTAATGTTGAATAAATCACTTGGTGAAAGACATGGAAATAATTAACAAGCAACTCATAGACGATATGATATCAAAAACTAGATCAGAACATGATTAAGAAAACGTTCTTCACAAAATTGGAATAAGCACCAAATCTGAACCAATAACATTGTCAAGCGCCAATCCCGTTATGTAGAAAACATCTCGCAGGTGGAGTTATACCTTACAAGATAAATGCTCTCCCCTGATCCCTCTCGCCTCTCTTCTCCGCTCTGAGCCAATCTCTCTCGGCTCCCTCACGCCCCCTTCACTTCTCTTTGTGGCTCTCGTCAACAACCTCCCACTGATTATCACCAATCATTGGGACACCGATCTCATTTGTGACTGCTGGGCGATCTCCTCTATAATCATCCCTTCTGGTAGTAATAAGAACCATAACAAGTTGGGGTTCTTCTACTTTAATCAAGAGATAGCGGTGCGAGAAGCTATTCTGACCGTCAATAGAGTCTGGCTCAAGTCCGAAAGGCTCTTCGTCACTACCGCAAAACCCAGAACCCCTCCATTAGTTTCGGATCCCCTGTCGCCCTCCCCTCCAGTTGCGCTTGGGCTGATCTCTTACTGTGATGCTTGTGTTGGCGGTTCTAAGGCTCCGACCTCGAGCTTCAGGTGTTTGGGTACCTTTAACGATTGTGTGGTTCGTCGGTTCATTCACTGTGCACCGCCCTGGTTCGTCCCGGAAGCAAACCCCGACAACCTCCCTCTTTAAAAAGGCTCGCGCCAAGCCTCCGCTTCCGCTTCCTAAAGTCCCCAAGCCTCCATCTTGGCTTTCACATAGCAGGATAATTTTGGGGAAATTAATTGTATATGGAGTACATCACATTTTTTTTTCACATGTTAGGACTATGGCATGCCTCAATATAAGCACAAAGGAGTTTGTTATCTAGAGAGTTTTATCTTCTTTATAGAGAAATTGAAGAACATGAAAACAGAACAAGAACAAACTGATTTACAAGTTACAACATAAGGTAAAGGCCAAGATGGCTCCATATTCTCACGTTTTGATCTATGTTATGGCATACATTTTGATACGGTGATGTATTCTAATGTATCAAGTTTGCATTGTCATCTATTGAGTAATTGATAAATTGGCATTGCCTGAGTTTACTTTTTATTTATGCATGTAGAATGATAGTGTTTTCTCACTTGGCTTTCAGAGTGTGGGGTTTATATCAGGCCAGAAAAGCTCTCCCACCAAGAACTAGGCATTGCAAAGCTCAGTGGGTTTCGTGAATGGATTTCCCTTCACCCACTACTTGCACAAGGAGATGACGCAGAAGAGTTGGACTTGAACTGCAGTTCTCACAAGATGATAATATTTGCTCATCATCTTAAAGTTCTTGATGGTGTGCAGGTGAGGTTCTGTTTAGATCTGTGCTTCCCGTTAACTAGATGGGTCATCACTTTAGCCTTCCTTTCGTTTGTGGTTTACTATAGTTATTTCTGTCTAGGAAATTACCTGGGTCCCTTTAATCAAGTCCAGATATCCAAGCTTCAACCCAAATCCCCTTGAGTTAGCAATACTTATTTTGTATTGGAAACTTACAAACTTAATTTCAATTTAATGCTCTAAAATTTGTATCATTATTTGAATGAGACAGGAGTTCCTATGTGAGAAAGGGATTCATTTTGTTCGGATTGATGGAAATTCACTTGCCAGAGATAGGCAAACAGCTGTACAGTCCTTCCAATCATCATCTGAGGTTGGTATCTAATTATAGGTCAATACCAAGTATTGTGTTTTTCTGTCTTTTTCAAAGTGTTCTGCTTTATTTGTGTTGAAGTTTCCCACATTGGAAGACTGTAGATTTTGTGACCACTTCATAAGCATCTTCAGGCCTCCATGTGCATCGTTCCTGCATATAACATAAAATAAAAGATATTCCCAGTTATGAAATAACACGTATATGTGTGCCCTTGTGTAGATTTTATATTTTTATTTAGTTTTGAGTCCACATATGTATTTTGGGTTGAGATTCTTTCACACATTATATAATAGTCCACTGCCCTGGATGTTATCCTTGTCCCTACAATAAGGAAAATGGTCCTTGTCGTGAAGCATATAGTTTGATCATTAGCTATGCTGACATCTGGACCACATGTGTGTGTATTAGTAAAAAAAAATAGGGGAAATTACTGAAAGGTATCCTCATGAATTGGTCATGTACAGAAGACAGCCTTTCTAAAGAAAATAAACATGCGGAAAACTGCCCATATGAATTGGGCACTGTTCACCATTACTAAAACTAACAGAAATTCAATTTCTGCTAGCCACATTTCCCAAAACGCCTTATGAATTGTCTACATTTCCACAGTTGGCTGACGGAAATCGAATTTCCATTAGTTTTTAGTAACAACGTGCAATATCCAATTCATGAGGGAACTTTTCTGCACATTTTTTTTTCTTCCAAAAGGCTTTTTCCATCCATGACCAGTTCATGGGGGAACTTTTCAGCCATGCCCCCCAAAAATTAATTTACACTTCAGCACCACACAAATGTAATTCTTAATTATTATTTTTACATTAGCATCAACAATAAGCAATTGATAGGATGGACTATTTTGGCCCATCCGTGTAAAGTTCAGGGACTGTATCATTGACTTTCTACTGGTTTTGGTACCATTTTTCCTTATAATAACACTTCTTTGTTCCATTCTTTATCAGGTTAAGATTGCAATAATTGGTATTACTGCTGGGGGTGTTGGACTTGATTTCTCATCAGCACAGCATGTTGTGTTCTTAGAGCTGCCTCAGTCGCCGTCATTGATGCTTCAGGTCCAATGAGTCCTTAAGATTTAAATTAATTGATATTGTTCAATTGTAGAAGAAACTTGACAGTTTGTTCCTCTAGGAATATGTTTGCACTGATTACTTATTCAGTTCTGTAAAGTTTAAGGTTAGGGAAAGGATGACATTAAAAAATTCGTCTAACCTTACCTTTTGCGTTAGTTTTATCAGGGACTGTAGTCTGTCATAGTTTCTTTCTACTTGTGCAGCTGTTTGATTTAAAATCTAGCTGTGATTAATTTGATATGAAGGATAACTAAAAATGGTGTCCATTTAACCAAACTTGTGACCAGAAATCTTGTACAACAATCAATCAGAAGAGGCTGTCTTTTGTTATGATCCGAGTTTTGAGTAATTGACAGACTAAGCTACCTGACAGAGACAGGCAGTGGCTCTAAATTACCATGTTTTGTTTGAGGTGTCTTGTCACACATTAATCAATTGTATCCTCTTTTTTTTGCAATGACTATGCATGAAGTAAACACAGGATCTATACCAAATTAACAAATGTAGACTTGAGCTATTCTTGTAGAGGATTCAAAAACTGTATAATGTCCCTCTTATCTTGAGTTAGATTAATTAGTCATTAGAACTTTATAAATATCATCTTTCTAGTGTAGCTCTGTAATGATAGTTTGATAGAACCTCTAAAGAAGCATAATTCTATGTCTCTGTTATATCTGTCTGCATGTTTGCTGAACTAGCCATTTCACTGAAAACAGTCAATATATATCTTGTCTACTTTCTTTTCCCCCATTAATTTGTGTTTTACTTTTTCTTTATTTTATAAAATAGTGATTATTTAATGCATCTAGTGCCTTTGACTTATTTTGAAGGCTGAGGACAGAGCTCACAGACGAGGGCAAACAAATGCTGTCAATATATACATTTTCTGTGCAAAGGTGCTTATTTTTGCATTTTTTTTTGTTTCCACTCATTCCATTGCTCATAAAACCTGGTTTTGTAAGTGATATGCTTGCTTGCCTCATTATCTAATGGCCCTATTATATTACAGGATACCATGGATGAGTCACATTGGCAAAATTTAAACAAGAGCTTGCGTTGTGTTTCATCTACAACAAATGGAAAATATGATTCAGTGCAAGAGATAGCTGTATGTACTTTGCATCGTAATTGCTCCTATTTTCTGTTAGTGATCCTTGGTTTACAACTGGTGTTTTGTCATCTCTTTGGCCTCTAGTTTTGCTGTGAAAAAGCTGAAATACAAAAAATGGTCATGTGATACAAATAAACTTCCTCCTAACCCTGCTCATAATAAAATTTAGAATGTAGCCCTTTCATTTATTGAATTTTTACTGTGACTGTTGCTTTCTCTTTTACAGATCCTAGAGAAAATGAATTGTACAGGGACCAGATACAAGAAGAAAGTACTAAGTTTTGTAATAATGATAATGAACAATAATGGAGTAACCATATTGTTATGATCAATCTGGTTGTTCCTTTCACATCTTGCTATTTCTCATGTTTATAGAGAAAAGCCATTTTTTTTCTAATGTGAACTATGATTAAACGTAGTAATAGGGACGCCAATTTCGAAACTGTAAAATGAGAATGTGAACTATAAGGATTTGAGTAATTGAGTCAGGCTTTCCAAATCACTATGCAGATCATTCTGTTTGTGCAAGACTTGCCGATGTGTCATGCATAACTGAATTTTGACGTGTGTCAGCAAAAACTAACGGATTATGGAGGAAATGGATCCAGTAGAATCTATTTACTTCAGAAGTTATATTTTGTTGTAATGCAATTCATAATGTTTCTCAATACCTAGGATGTGATTGTCTGAAATAGCATTTTTTGTTGCAGAGTTTGTAAGGCATAGGTGACAAGGTCTCACATCAAAACGATGTGGATCGTTTGCCACTTTATAAGAATCTCTGGGGCTTCACCTATCAGTTCGAGCTTAGGTGGGTTGGGTTTTAACATGTATCAGAGCCTGGTTCATCCATATTTGAACCCCTATAAGCCATCCTGTTATCAGGTCGGCCTATTTCGGGCTAGAGACCCACGGTCTACGTGCAGTCCCGGCCTGCCCGTGAAGAGGGTGTCAAGGTTCCACACCGAAAAGATGTGGATCCTTTTGCCACTTAATAAGTATCTTGGGAGCTCCATCTATCAGTTCGAGCTTTTAGGTGGGTTGGGCTTTTACAATAGGTTCCCACTTGGTGTTTAGTTGTGCTTAATTATTGCCAAAGCCATTTCTGTTCTTATAATTTTACTTCTTCATTATATGTTATATCATCTTCTATCCATTCAAGGGTTACATAGGTTTGATTTTTTTAACTCCTGGATATGATAATTTTATGTCCATGTGCATAAACACACATTCTACTGGTTTTGCTACTTAATACACACCCATATGCAACTTTGGTCCATGATGTTATGTTTCTCATACCTTAAAGATTGCTTTTAATTTTAACTGGGTTGGCAGGTTGAGGGTATATCATACCTAGAAACATCTGGTAAAACCAATAGAAGCTGCGAAGATCATATCTTGGAGAAGGATTCATATGGTGAACTCTCTGATGAACCAACCTTGTTGTCACAGTCTGGATTAGGTTTGGGTACGAAGTCTTTTCAACTGCATATTGAACTACCTGCAAAAGCAAATGATAAATCTGAGCTAGAAACTGAGAATCGCTCATTAGAGAAAAAATTAGAAGGATGTACTTCTGAAGATCTAAAGATGAATTCTGGCAGAACGGCTTCTAATGATTGCAATATAAGCAGTGAGGCCAATGATCAACTGGAAAAGGTATATGATTGATTAATCTCATTTCAACTCTAATATTGCATTCTCCTTTTAGTCTTGTAAACGATGTAGTACTTATTGGTAGTCATCCAATGCAGGACTGCAACTTTTCTGACCTAGCAAATTGTCTACGGTTTGAGGTAAATCATATGTGCTTGGTTGTACATTTTTACTATACTTATCTGATATCATAGATTCAACATACTGAAACTGGTTGGTTAAAAAATCATGGTAGACTTAACCATTATATATTGATATTCATTTGTTGCTTTTATTTTATTTTATAAGTGTTGATATGATGGGGTTTAAGTTTATAAAGTTAATATACACCAGTATTTAAATATTTTGTGTGTGTTTTTGTGTTTGATCTACTGGTACTGTTAAGATTCTTTTCACTGACTCATGTGACAAAATTTGATTTGTCTCCAATTAGGATAGACATGTCGGGTAAAATGCATGTTAGAGGCAGTGTTGAAATATCCAACATTAAGAATGCAAATTTAGTTACCATTTGATAGCTTACTTGGGCCCTCCCTCCACTAAATAACTTAAGCTTTTGGGTCGAAGTAAGTTTAACATTGTATAAAAACTTGGTGTATCCTCCCTCCACTAAATAACCTGAACTTTAGGGTTAGAACGGGCTATAACATTATCTTGTGGCATTCTGGAAAGGAAAATAGTTTAATATATCATATCCATGTTCTCTTTCGAAGAAAGGCATGCATGTTTGTGGATTCAAAACAATGATGACCTTCTGCTCAGCCAAACTTGCATCGATCGACCTCTAAGAGACCTATTTCATTTTTTTTGAAGTGTATGTCCCACGTCAGTATTATGTGAATGAATTGGCCACCTAATAAGCGTATTGAGGCTTCCACCCATCAACAAATCAGCTTAAGCTTTTGTGCTGGATTGGGTTTTATCATGGTATCAGAGTTGGTTTGGGTCTGTGAGTCTGCCCTAATGTGAAGGAACCTCCCTTAGGTGCCCTAGTGTGCCAACATGTGCGAGCCCCGAATGTGAGGGGGAGTGTTGAAGTGTGTGTCCTACATTAGAAACATGTGGATGAAGTGACCACTTGATAAGCATATTGAGGCTTCCACACATCAGCTTGGGCTTTGGGATTGGTTCAGATTCAGACTTTAATAATTTCGTTCAACAATTTATTATGTCACAAGCTTTTTTTGATTTTTTTTTTCTGTTGGATTGTTAGCATGCACGGACAAGCCACAGCATAATCTATACTTTAACAAGAAAGTTTTTTCTCACCCTTCCCTTCCTTAAATTGTTACATTTGGTTATTATTTTGGTTGGTGACAACCAAATCCTAATTATTTAAGTACTTTTATGAATTTGCCTAGAGAAGAATGGCCATCTCCCTGGAGGAAACTTGTTCTAAACTTTAGGTTTTAAATAGTTGATACAATCCTATATTCTGATACCTTGCTGTATGACATTATTTGCTCATGAATGATGAAAGCAATAAAAACAATATGTTTGTTTTTATTTATCATAATTGGTTTACCTGCATATAGGTTAGCCAATATACCGGAAGAATCCACTTGTATTCTTGTATTCCAGGAAAAGACTCACGACCTACTCCACTTTTTGAGAACTTTCGTCCGGAAGAGATTGAGTTAGGAAGTTTTCCTAGTGCCAGTGATAACCAGAAAACGGCTTCTCTCATGGACAATCCCACTTGTAGGCATGCTCTTCAGACATTCCTTAAAGAATGGAATCAACTAAGGCCAATTGAAGAAAGAAAATTACTTGGAAAGCCTTTACAGCTTCCTTTAGCAGTTGAGTTGTGCTACTTGAAGGAAA
>JAYMSU010000322.1:0-15122 GCA_036897765.1 Erodium chrysanthum | reverse complement strand
TACGTATCAATTTCTTTCCTTCGTTTTTTTATAAGCAATTTTTGTACCAAGATTTGGGCACACTTGCTTATGTAGAAGGAGCACCAAACTTATGGTTCTTGTCCATGAGACTGCTTACGTCAGGGTTCGAACTCTGGTCCTCCATTGTATTCGAGAGAGCCCTTAACCACCGGACCGACTTGAGTTGGTTTCCTTAGTTCGTTGTTACTATATGGACTTATCTCTTCTTATGGCAGGAAGCTCTTAGAGATTTGTGGTCTGCTTCCTTTCCCGATATTCCTCTAAAAGGCATGGTCTCTGAGCAATGGAAAGATATGGGATGGCAAGGCCAAAACCCGTCGACCGACTTTAGGTACAGTTTGATCATTATGAATGTGAAATTGGTGCTTGTTTACTTTCTAGCATTATCGGGGTCGAAAATAAAAAATAATCAAGCATGAATTTATGTATACGTTCTAATGGATCTCTTAATGAACTACTTAGGGGATGTGGTTTTGTTTCTCTTGAGAACTTGCTGTTTTTTGTGAGGAAATACCCGGTATGCCTTCTACTCTTTTGTTGGCTACCTTTCCTTTTCATTTTCCTTGATGCCGGGTCTTCAAAACATGAGTTGTTACTAATTTTATGAAAATACAAAAATGAAGACATCTTATCGTAGGTTATTGCTCAAGGAAGATGGAAACAGAGCAAGTTGGGAATATCCGTTTGCAGTTGCTGGCATTAACATATCATTTATGCTGATCCGGATGTTGGACTTACACTTAGGTTTGTGGACAAGTTCGATACTTCTCATAATGAGCGTTCTAACATGAATACATAATAAGAATTATTATTATTATTATTCTCGTGGTCTGGTTTTTTTGCAGCCAAACCAAAATGTCTTGCCGGGTTGAATTTCATCAGATTATTAGGAGGTGATGTGATGCTCTACATAAAAATGTTTTGGAGGTTTTGAGTTTCACCGTCAAGTCATCTAAACTTGTGCTCTAACTTTGCAGATAATGAGGAAGCCTTCGATATACTATACTGTATGGCTTTTGAAATGATGGATGCTCAGTGGCTTGCTATGCATGCTTCCTACATGGAGTTTAACGTACCCTCTCTCTCTCTCACAGGCTCGCTCACAATAACAATCACCGCCTTTCCATTGATTCTTAACCTGGAGCTATAATTTTTTTCTACAGGAAGTCCTGAAGGTGACCCGTACACAATTGGAGAGGGAGTTGTCTTTAGAAGATGTTCGCCGAATACAGGACTTACCCGCCCACAATCTGCTGCAGGAGTAGCTTTTGCTTGCTTCATGCCTACCTCGTCAAAGGGCAGAGTATTACGCTGACAAGAACGGTAGATTTGAGGGTTGATGATGAATCTTTCGATCTTTAACTGTATAGGTTTAAGGGCTAAGTTATGAGCATAGATCTTTGTTCCTTATGCTGTATCAGTAACACGGCTGTAGGTTCTTAGACTTTGTAGGACACACCATTGGGCATATCAGTATATATAGATAATGTTTTGCTCTAGAAAATGTATTTGCATTCCCTATATCGTTAATGCTGAGTTTGAAACTGATTCTTGTATCCCGATTCGATGCTTAGAGATGGTAACCGGAGACTGTCCCAATCAGGTGAATAGTCGAACGGGTAGTTATAGGGCGAGAATCACGGGTCTCGAGAGTGGATCCACACCCGACAACTTCTGGAATGGATGTCGGGTTCGTGGATGTAAACCGGATCTGGTAAACCTATAAAACTCAATAACTTGAAAATCATTTAAACTATTTTTCTCCGTCAAGAAGTTCACGCGGTGAATTTTGATATTTAATTTCTTATTTAGTTTCTGTCTATTTAAAGCTCAACGTGTAACATTAGACCGACTTTATATCAAGGATATCATGTAAACATGTTTTACATATAATTTAACGATAAGTCTTCTAGATCCAAAAATAAAACTCAAGTTGACAAGCAATACACCTAAACTTAATCATTTTACAACTTTCGTTCAACAAGAACAAGCAACACGAATTCCTCGTCGTTCGGACCAAACTTCAGATCTAGTTTGGGTAATTGGGTTACTTAAAGGATAAGTTGGTCAAACAAAAATCAAATAACATGATATGCACGTCACCATATAGTCAACTGAAGTTCCCTTACAAATCGTATTTAAGTTGTTATATGGAAAAAAAAAAAAACTACTACAAAAGGTTATATCAAGATGTTCTGGAGTACTTGTTATCTCTAACTTCCAGCAGCATGCTAACTATGAAAATAAAATTAATAGAATGAGATGATAAAGTACCTGGACAACCATATTAGGATGAACATCCTCAAGCTTTTCCAATCGTTTGCTAGGAGAAGCTCTGTAAATTTGTAAGGATTTCCAAGTTAATTACAGTATAACAAGTCAAGTGATTACGTCAGCACAGTTAAATTTATAGACTCAAAATACCTGTCTAGACTCTAGTGATTACAGTTCAACACCATTATCAATTTTAAGCACAGTGATTACGTCCAATATGAGTTAGCTCTATTATTCTAAGCACAAGAATAAAAAAGAAATGGTCGACTTACAAAAGTACAAAAGTAACAATCTTCACAATATATGTTCTACCATACAACATTAAGGAGAGAAGATAGTCCTATAAATGTTTGATACATTAATACAAGACATCTCTTGATACACATGTTTAGAATAAATAAAGAAGTGTAAGACAGAATGACTTACAAATCGTTGCAGGGTTCCACAGAACTTTCACTTTGCATGCCATCTAAAGATGTCCGCAATGATAGATCAATATGAGCAATACCTCTGGTAGACTGGCTGATTTCCAGGACCTTGCATTTGACAAATTGCCCTTCTTGATACCCAGACAATGGGTCGGGCGTCCAAGAATCCGTAATTTCTGTAAAATGAACTTTACCATATGTATGGGGACCAATTTGCACAAGAAACCCACCAACACCTGGAAGTATTCGGGAAATTCTGCCACCCAAAATATCTCCTTCATACATATTAGCTGTTACAGCGCTATCAGGCTTATCATCCAAATTTTCACCAACACTCATACTGGAATGAACAGTTAAGGGATGTAGGAGCAAACGCAACAGCTTTTTCTCCTTGTTAGCAAGTAGTACATGACCTGAAACAACTCTACCGACATGGAACCGTTTCTGGAACTCTTGAAGTTCAGTAGGTTCACATGCACTGTCAAGAATATAAAGCTGTGCCTTAACATGTCGAGATACAGTCAACCAGACCCATTCTTTGTCCACTTTATACACATAACCTGTAACACGCTGTCCCATAGGAAATTCAAACTCTTCTGCATTCAGATCGTCGCCTGTATAAATCAAAGCAAAATAGTAAATACAGTCAGATAGTAAGATCTACATGATCACAAATGAAAACCTAGGACTTGTGTCCATGGATAAGGTTGATAACAACAATATTCTATACAAGCATACACAATCAACAAACAATTCAAAGCAAGAAGAGCAATCAAAGCTCTGACCAAATTAAATGAGCAGGGATAGGGGTATTGAGTTATTTTTTAAAATAAATTGTCATCCAGGTATAATGGTCTGTTTATCAAGGATCTGAGTCAAGGGGCCAACACCACCATCTTTATAGAAAGTTACAGTACTATGCACAGAAAACTAGGGAGTATCAAACATCTTCCTGCACAACCCTTTCAGTATCCTAATAATGTGACAAACATCTAGTATATATCCAGAAGACGACAGTCAAGATTCAGATTCTGACTTTTCTGTTGTGACACTACAGAACAGGAGTCTAAGGTTTGAAAAAATAGTAAAAAGTACACCTGAAGCTATGAAGGTGCAAAACAAATACAAAATCAATATTCTCTCTCAGGAGTTACTATAACTGAGAGAACTACGTACAGCAAAAATAATATTCATAATTGTGAAGAATGCCAAACAAACTGGAAAATGTGAATGGAAAATCCTCATCCAAAAGATGAAGTTGAGCCAATAGATGAGTACAATTTCTACTGACCATATGTCGGAAACAAATGTGAAGAGTATAGGCTCCGTTAAAAGAAGCATGATAAGAACCTTTAGACATCCTCAGAATGAACAACACAAATAATAGTCAAACTGAGATATGAAGGAAATCAACCCATACAGTACTTTACCTGAGAGCGTATTAGGTTTGATGGACAGCTCCCATTGGTGACCCTTGTCTGATTTATCAGCCTTTGCAACAATTCTGGCTGTCAATGTTTGCCCAACCCTGAAATTACTCCATGGAGCTTCATTGATACCATCATCATTTGCCTGTCAGATCACAAGTTAAAAGTGCATATGGCCAAGCAAACGAAAATTATAAATGTCTATTCAATGTTCCCGATAACAATTTATTCTTTAACTCACCTCGGTTATATGAAGCCTCCCACGTAAACCAATCCCAAACTTTAATCTAAGTTCTAGAGGTTTAATCTCAGTAATCTGGAAACCAAAATCACATGAAGCTTAATTAAAAATAGAATGACACTCAGAATAATGCAGTTAGACTTTCCAAAATAACCAACTATCATAAAATATTACGAGTTATCTACCTCTGCTTGGACCAGAGATCCAACATCATAGCTGGACTTCTTTTTTGCCCTTTTTGAGCTGGATGTCTCCGCAGCCTCACTCAGAGATTTCAGAAGTAAAAGAAGCCTCCCGTCTGTTGAAGGACTTGGAAGAGCTACTACGCTGGCTCCAACACTGCCCCAAGTATACCATATCAGATTGGAAGTTCTCTTGCAAGGCATCCATATCAAAGAAAAGAGTGTACCTTTGTCCATTCATAAATTGCTTTTGTGGAAACTTCTGTGTGTTGAAGTCGAATATTGATGCATATCCGATAGCATTGTTACATTTAGGAATTGAAAGAACCTGATTTGCACATGTTAAAAGTCAGAAACATAGTGTGCATCAATTTCACAAAACATCAAATAGGTACAGAAAATACTTACCAAGTAATTTTCTTTTACAACTTCAACAATTGCATTTACAGTTTGATGCAGCTCCAGTTCCTTGTCTCTTTTGCGTTTCTGGAGTCAAGAATGTACATTTTACAATAAGGCCAAAGTAGGAAAACACTAATAACTAGAACCCAGAGGTCAGTAAGTGAATAAAAATGAAGCTGTATGACATCATAAGAAGATAAATGGCATAAGGGTTGTTTTTTTGTCTGATTATTTGAAAGTTACAAAAAAAAAATCCTGACATGAAGACTATGATTTGACCTTTTTGTGAGATTGACTGGTGGAGCTTTCTTGTCTAGAACTATCAGCAAACTCCAACTTCAGAGATAAGTCTACAAGCCGTTCTGCCTTAGCAACATCAAGAACAACAGCTTGAACAACAGAGCCTTTTTCCACAGTAGCTCCACCTACTGCAAGAGCATATTTAATTGTAGGTCCTAGTATCATAGATATAAAGGTAAGGCTTGAAATAGCAAGCAATTACAAAAAAAAATTACTCACACTGGTAATGTGTAATAAAACCCAAAACGTCATTATACTTCTCAAAGCTGACAACAACTCCTATATCCTTTGTCTCTTCAATTTTTCCATCAACAATGCTCCCAATGTTCAATCCTTCGAACCATTTTAGTTCAGGTGCTGTGGGGTCTGATATTTGTAGCTTCGCAATCTATATTGAAAGAGAGGAATACACATGATTAGGAAAAAAGAATTAAAAGAAGAGGTAAAGATATATTCATATACATAGTAAAAAGAATGATGATTGGGAGTCTTTAAATATTGGGCACGGGCTTAGAATAGAATACTGCTCCCTCCACCCCAAAATGAGTGTCTATTGAACTTTCTATTAACTTTTGGCTGGACTTTCCCTCATATCCTCTCTTGCTACCTAAGTTTGGTAACTAACTAATAGGAATGTCATATTGAAATTTCAAGCATAATTAGCTTCTTAAGAAAAAGTCCACACTGGTCTTGGGGCATCCAAATTGGAACAAATTACGATACTCATTTTGGGACGAAGGGAGTACATGAAACCCAAGGAAGTGTTACCTTATCCTCCAAGAGAAAGTATTCTTGAATGAAGGATGCATCTGTGGATGAGCAACACGATTGCCTCAAAGAAAGTGTTATCCTGCCTGCTTCATTATTAACCTGGAAGAAAAGTGGTAGAGTTGATTATTAAATTGTTCCAAAGTTCATAATTGAAGAGATTAAGTCTAGGATAGTTCACCGACATCAACTATGTTACTGCGAACAGATTGTCCAACATAAAAGGCTTCTGACAGTTCAGCTTTCTGGTCATCTAATGCCTTCATGAATAAATACGAGGAACAAAAATTTAGTGAAACAATGATACTATAACATTAAAATCAAAATAGCATACTGCTGAAATTAAAGAATCTTACCTTGCTTCTAGGAGAGAAACCAGTTAAACGCCCAAGAAACCGAACAAAGCAGCCACTCCCAATAATATTGCAAATATACCCCTAAAAGATAAATTAAACATTATCAATAATAAGTAGCAGGGAACTATTTCTGAAAACAACTACACAAATTGCTTACATGAACAATTGAGTTGGGCTGAATTTGACTGATATCGGAAGGAAGTTCCTCAGCAGACTTGATAAGAGAAAACTTTGCTGAGAGTATCAAGTTGCTACCTTCAATATCTGTAATAGCAAGACGAAAAACAAAGATTTTAGTATGATTCATACAACCACTGAGATTCACGGAAAAAAACTCTGGTTGACAAACAAGACCAAGATGCCAAATCCAAAATACCAAATCATATTTTCAAATTCTGAAATAAAATGCACTGCAAGATTACCTAGGACCAAAAGTTGATCTAGCTCATATCCAGGCTTCACAACTGATTTCATCAAGGCAGCAAGTCCTGCATAATAAGAAACGAAATCATAAAATTCCATAACAGTGGCAGTGAAGAATACTATGAAGCCAGTGTGTTTGCACATACCATTGTGATCGGCCAAATGTTCCGTTAAAATTGTACCCCTAGAGTAACCTTTTGCATTAACATTTACCACAACACCACGAGCAGTAACTGCTTCAACAACGCCTGAAACAAGGCTACCTACCTTGATCATCTCATCTTCAGTGATCCTGTCAAGTTGTCAATTTAGAACCTTGAATATTTAATGAAATTTGCTTTTACCACATTTCTTACGTAGGTTAGAGAAAACAAATTCTTTGCCAAACCTTGAATACATAACCCATCATACAACTTCTTCTACCAAAATATACAATTCTACAAGAGTGATTTAACAATTGATATGTTGGGGAGATGCACAAACCTTGTAGGCGTCATTACGAAACTAAGATTAATGTGCCGTGACGAAGCAACTGAACTCGTTACTCGGCATTTGACAACTTGCCCAACATGATACATCAAACCTGGATCACTTCCTCGCTCTAATCCAAGTTCAGAACTGTTCCAGAATGAGGAACAATCAAATCAACAATCTTTGGTAATCAGCCCAAGAAATAAAGAAATGCATATATATACACACACACATATAGCCAATTCAACATGAGATGAAATCCAAATCAACAGCAAAAAAGATTACTGAAAACAACATTAATCTGAATATAACTGGAAAAAGAAAAACTACTGGAGATGTTTTTATGTTCTTAATATACAAATAAGAAAGTCAGAAATCCAGAAGAAGAATACACCTCAAGGTTTCCATCATTAACACAATATAGTCCATTTCTTTAGTTATGACACCGATGTCTAAATGTGTTTCAGATTTCTAAAAGCTAACAGTAGCTCCAACCCTGCTCCCCTTTCACGTGATAAGTCAGACCACTCCTGTACATTGGGATCTCTGATGTACTAAGCAGCTACTGTGCCTTCTAGAGAATAGTATTTTAGTGTGGTGGTAGTAACTAGTAAGTATATCATCATTTTCATCTTAATACAACCATTATATTGAATTAATTTAGTGAATGAGATGGTCAGAGACTAGCCTGGGAGCAAATCCTTGGACTCCATTGTAGAACCGCACAAAGCATCCATACTTTTCAATCTTTGTTATCCATCCATGTGTAATAAATCCATCGGTTGCATCAGTGTATGAACTAAGAATCCCTAGTTTAGATTTCACCTGAAAAAAGAAATAACAATTGCTACATCAGAAATTAATGGGACAGTTACTTTTAAAGCTGGTCTCCATAAAAAAATATTCAAATATGGGGCTCGAAGTTTTAAAGTTTAAAATGAATGAAGATAGTATGAAGAACTGATCTGATAACCAATACAGGTCTCCAGACAAACAACAAGAGTATATAGACATGTGTCTAAGATTTTGCTTTTTAGTAAATGGGGAAACTGAGTAGACATTCATGTGTGCAAATCAAAGGAAAGGAAATACTCTTTTGAAAGGACATACAAGTGTTTTCTTGTGAGTAACAGTCATTCTCTTAGATTTGCAACCAAGCACACGAAATGTAAGTTCAGCCCCAACCTGCACAGTAACAAGGATAAGGGATTCAAAACCCACAACTTTAATCAAGTAATAAGGAGAGAGAAACTGGCAGCTTCGGGATAGTCTGCACATAAATTTACTTCAACAGATACCAAAAATGAAACCAAATGTAGATTTATCTTCTAGGAAATACCTTGAACTTTTTTGAAGGCTTTACAATTTCAAATTCAGACATATGTGTAAGAGGGCAAAGTGCCTTCAGACCACCAGAAATTTGTACAATGGCACCAAAGCTGTCAACAGCTATGATCTTAGCCCTCACCACCATCCCAGGTTTGACATCTGAATGGGTAAATACAGCACCATCTAAGGCACTAGCCTGCATGACAAGATGGAAGAAAGACAGTGAATAAATAACATAATACATAGCAATGGCAAATAATTGACTGATGATTACAAAGCAAACCATGTCCAGGCTTCTTTTCAAGAGACTTAATGAAAATTGTTAATTCTTTCACACTTCAACCAGACAAAATGAGAAAGCTATGGATTGTGTCTAGTACTAAAACTACATAACATAAGAGTGAAATGCCCGACATACATGCAAGTTAAACACACATACTAACATCATAATGTAGATGCATTCTATAATTAACAAGAAATTAGAAGACCAGCCTTCAAAACGCCCATGGCAATCCCATCAAGGAAGTTAAACACACATACTAACATCATAATGTAGATGCATTCTATAAATAACAAAAAATTAGAAGACCAACCTTCAAAACTCCCATGGCAATCCCCTCAAGGTGCCTGAACCCAAGAATTCGAACTCGCACATGGCTCCCAGCCTTGAACTTCTTTTCTAACTTCTGAACTTCCTCATCGGCAACATCGGTGATCTATTGAAAACACAAACATAAAAATGTATCGTGCAAGTAAGAGATTTGAAAAGGGAAAGAGGATCTTACAACTTAAATAATAAAATTAACATACCCCAACATATGCTGGAGTGGGCACTGGTGTCGATGGGATTTCAAGCATGAGACCCGATCCTCTATCCACCCTGACTATTGTTGAATGGTCATATATATCTCCAACTTTAACCAGCTGCAAAACAGATTCAAACATGTTAATCCACAGCATGGTACATTAGTATAGACATTAATAATCATAACAGTCTTGATAAAAAGCAGCTATTACATCAGACAGGAGAAAACCAAAAGAAGGACTTGTGTTTGACACGATGTCGCCCTAACTGAGGTGGGACCAATGGCCATGTGATGTAAGTTAAACAGCAAAAGCTTAACTCTCGGATTATTTATGGACTAAAAACACAGAACATTGCTTGCTATAGCTCTACTTTTATGTACATGTCTGACATAAGTAACTTCCCATAAATACGGAATATGTTTTATGATCCCCAAAAAGGAAAAACAAAACAATCCATGAGGAATTTGAAAGAGCATTTAATCAAGTGTATGGCAGTTCAAAAAGATGTTCAAGTCAGTGTCTTGTCTGCCATAGACCCAATGGGCCATAAATGACAAAATTGACCACCATGCACACATTTTGTATGCAAATTCCATATCACAAGCCTAAATTTTACAATAAGCTTGAAGGAATTTCATATATATAATAAACTTACCGAAGGAGGCGCCTTGTTGTGAATAAGATGTGGATTCAAGGTCAAACCAACAGCCCTTGTTGAGGGATCAATAAACAATATACGAGCATTAACCTAAACAGCAACATTAGATAGTAAAACACTGAATGTCAAAAATTCAAAAAATGGAAATGGAGAAAGTATGAAAATCATGTTTTGCTTATCCTTTAACGAACCTTCTTATTTTGACTGTAATCATCCTTCCAATTCATAGAAGCAGAAGTACTTTCTAAATGAAATATATCAACCTGGAATTGAAACACAAGCAGAACTGAATGAGAAGAGAAAAAGTCATTGTATTTCTGTGTGCATTAGGGGGAGGGGAAGATGTCCTTTGCTTAGATTATCCCATATCTCTTAATGATCTTATTCCTACAATTTTCTACATCAAAGACATAGCAAATTTACCGTTCCAGTGAAGTAAGTAAGAAATGCAAGCATAATCCCATTTTCAAGGGTTGACAGCACACGAGCATTAACCATCATGCCTGGAACTAGAAGATCAATCGACAGTCCCTTGAGATCCTTGGTCTATATAACATGCAGCAATCAAGTGTTACATGACTGAAACTAGTAAGAAAAGAAGAAAATGATACGAGGCCAAGACTTGACTAAGGCTTACCACAAATTTGGACACCGTATCTGGATCAGAACTTAGATGAACAATTTTACGGGCTTTATCAATGCTTCTAACAACTCCTTGCAAAAGCTGACCGGTGTTCATCTCAGGCTCATTGCTCTCTGCAGAAACATCAGAACAGACCAAAAGAAGACAATCA
Organism: Erodium chrysanthum; assembly: GCA_036897765.1. Classification (NCBI taxonomy): domain Eukaryota; kingdom Viridiplantae; phylum Streptophyta; class Magnoliopsida; order Geraniales; family Geraniaceae; genus Erodium; species Erodium chrysanthum. The sequence goes on along the minus strand of JAYMSU010000322.1, from coordinate 4,241 downwards.
AAAAACAGTAAAAGATAAATTGTTAAATGTCACTGCACGCTTAGAGACTTCTAAAGCAAACAGCTCCAACCATAACAGAACTGACATAGAAGTTGGAAGTATTTGCAGACTGCAGACTATGTTACAACGGAAATTTAGAACAATAATACAGCTCCAAGCATAACAGAAACAAGAAAATGTCAATCAAGTACCTCCAACTTAAACAGACAATCTCACTATACCTATGAGCTACAAGAGAATATGTGCAGCAACAACAAGCCTAAGATCTTCAAATTTGGGACTTTGGAACATTGATTTGGAAAATGAAAATACTTAAGGTGTGATTTTATTTTTTGTGGTAGAAACGCGTATGTAACCAGTAACCACTATGCAGCTGATGAGGGACTTGGGAGGGATCCAATCCATGAACCATGATGCACATGCACTTAGACGGTAGAGTGAAGAATGAATCGTTCTTTACCCTCTAAAATGTACCACATGGGTCTGGAGCTGTTTCATGTAATTATTCGCACCTGGATTAAAAATGGCAATTAGTGCAGACGTGGCCATTCGGGTGACTGATTTCTGTCAGAGCTGCCTTGAGGATCAGCATTGTTTAGTTGACGATAGAATAGGGCCAACAATTTTTATATTGAAGTTATAGGGACCATATTAAAATAATAGGCAAAGTAGTAAAACTAAAAATATAATATCCTCATAATATAAGCCAGGCTAGGAGGAGAAAGGCAGCAAGAAACACAAAGTACCTTGTTTCAACCTAACATGAAATAAAGATAATGATAATTACCAGAGTTGCTGTTTTTCGGCAAAAACCCCATGAAAGAAGGCAATCCAAAATGAAGAATGTAACCATGATCTTCAATGCTTTTCACATAAGCAGTGAGGACCTGTAATGCGAAAGTGAGGAATAAATTTAAGGTTCACACATCCTTCACAAAAAATCTCAGTTCAAAATGTACTGAAATGAGTCAAAAGATGCTAAGGTTATATAACGACCATAACATAGATGGAAATACATCATAATCACAAGAAAGCCAACAAAATCAAGCAACAATAGTTTAGGATCCACTTCAAACAAATAAAACATGATAATTTTCTTAATTCTGATTGAGACAAATTTCAATATGCATGTAGCAAAAGTATTGCATGTCCGAAAAAAGGCATAAAAGAAAATGACTGGTAACATAAAAACAAATGCAGTTTCTGTTTCAAAAATAATAGAAAGAAAAAAGGAATAACACATCTGGATTTCAAAATGGCAAATTAAGTGAGACTTTTTACAAAGATTGATAAAATTACAACTTCACCATGTAGATGAAACATCATTAATGGCAAGTGGGAACTATTGAAGGATATGTTAGGCATACCCTGGATGCAGCAACATGAAAAGGTGTTAAACAAGTGATAACATCAGGCAGCAAAGATCCATAGATGGCAAGGCATGACATATGGGATGGGTTCTCGATGTGTCTTAAATTACAGATAATTTGGCTATAAAAGTAAACCAAAAGCAGTCTGGACCTTAAATTACAGATAATTTGGCTAACAGGATACGGATTTTGATTATGAGATTCATTGACCACAAGTGTCAGAGAAGTAATATATTTCTCTTCTATGGACTTCAGCATCAGCATCCATCAATTCCCTAGATTCTCAATCATCTTCAAATTCTACACAGTCAAACAACTATGTCCCTTAAATTTCCCCACTCTGCATGTATTGTTTAAATTTATTCCAAATCACGTTTAGATTATAAGCACGCCATACAATAAAACTTAAAAAGATGCAGCTTCAGAAAACAAAAGAAGCATAGGGAACAAAGCATATGACAGGAAGAAATTAAATTCATATGAATTCACATACCATCCCTTCTTGAATGGCGTCAAAGGTAAAGCTCTTGTGCAGCACAGAGAGACGCAAAGAGAGCCAGATCTTAGGTTTCCCTTTCTCTTTCTTATCATCATCCAACTGTAATACAAGGCAAGAAACCAGCTGCCCTACTTTGAATATTCTGGGAAGGATATCATTTTCGATGCCCTGGTAAAACCAACAACAAAAACAATGAGATTCGGTAAAGAACATAAATAATTAGCTGAATACAGAGATGCTAAGTGCAACAAAGTAAAATAATATTAGCATGTTTAGGTGGGGAACATGGAAATATTCTGATGACTATTCTTCAGAAATCTATTGGATAGAACATCATTATTACCTCATCTTCATTCTCCAAAACAGGATCAAATGCATCCCCTGCACGAACTAATCCACGTAAACCCCCTGGGAGACTAATTCCAAGGTCTTTCTCATTTACTTCGCTGATAACTCCCCATAGCTTCATTCCAGGAGAAATATTCTGAATACAAATAAAGAAGAAATAAGCAACTCGAAGAAGATTAGAGCACATGAAGTAAAAATAGTACATGAAAATGCTTACACTAACTGTAAGGTTAACGAAGAGGCAATAACAGGCAATCAGGCAATTAATGACATTATCATACAAAACACTCAGGAGACCGTATTATCTCAAGCAGGCATGCAAAGAACAAAGCAATTCATGAGTAAAAGTTGAAGGTACGTGAATTGTTAGCAAACATCTCTAGCATTAACATTTAACTTAAAAGTTTAAAGGGTTCCAAAGAATTATATATAGAAGGATGGGGATGATAGATGATGAAAGAAAAAGTGAGAAATGAACAAATGCTAACCATTGTCCAGACAAACCACACTAACAGGTCAATGACTTGATTGAGTAAGTGAGGTATGTCCCATGTATATGTAATAACTGCATAGAGGGAAGAGACCGAGATGGAGTACTGACAAACACAGCTTACTGCTACCTTATTTATTTTGATGGTTGAGTATGCATGCTGCTAGCTATTCATTTCATGTAATTGCCATAAGAAAAAAACAAAAACTTCAAATTTCTACAGTTTTTCTTTAAATATGTCAGATATGTAAGGATTTTTCAGCACCATACCTTGAAAGTGATCTTATTGGCAAACCTAGGGAGTTTGCCAGTAAGCCCGGCCCCAGAGAGAGAACCAAAGTCATCTTCTTTTGGATGTCCCTTCTTCTGATTGCTTCTCTTCTTTTTCTTACTTGCTCGACGATCCTCCAACTCATACTCGGCATCAACTTCGGCATGAATTTCATCACGTTCTTGTTTGCTGAGAGTACTTCCTCCCCCTGAAATTCCAGAACACACGGTAAAGCAAAATAAGTAAACATTTACCACATACCACATTAAGCACTAGACTCTGTTTGGCCTTTAAGAAACTGCAGATGAAGTTAAGATATGAAATATCCACATCATATAGCTCTCATTGTACTGAATCCAAAATAACCCATTGTTAATTGTCTGATACTACCTATTCTCATCATAATTGAAGACATGCTTTTACTCTTGTAGCTGCCCATCCGTAGACCAGATACACAATAAGAGAGTGAAAACACCAACCTCTGGGAAAATCGGGGACGTCGTCTTCGATCTGCAAGGCTAGGGCTTTCGACTTTGCAGGGTCCTTTACTTCCCTCTTCGGTTTGAATGGAGCTTTGGAGGATTTGTTGAGCTTCGGAGCATCACTGGACTTCCTGCTCTGGAATTTCTTCACAGGCGCCGTCATACTGTTGATTTTCCGGGAAAATTAGAAAATTCGCCAGAAGAAAAAAGTGCTTGTCTGTGCTGATTGCTTGCCGGGAAAATCAGAGAGGCTATGAACAGCAGCAAGTATCTGCTGAGTTGTGAAGTGGAGCTATAACGTTTGAGCTAGGGTTTTAGTTCAAGGGTTTAGCAAATAAATGGGGTCAGCTGGTGAACGGGTCGGGTATGTTTCCGGGCTCGTTTATAGCCAACCGTTCGCGTCTGAATGACCCGGTTCTGTGTTAGCGGGAACGTGGCATATGGGACATGTACGGGTAATTGTATTTTTTAACCTAATCAAATTAATCAAAGTTATTTCGATTCAATCAAATTAATTAACTTTTTTCGTAATTGAGCATAATATAAAATTTACGGTTAATCATTTTACATAGGAAAATTGATTAACTATGCCTAAAAGTTGCTCCTCTCGTGTTTCTATACCCAATATTTCCATTCTTTGAAATCTATATTTACTTTTCGAATAATACCCAAGCTACTTTTCGTCCTGACAAGCAAAAAGCAGTAGCACATGCTTGGTGTGAAAGGGTCTTCTTACGCCTATTTCTTTGATTTGACGTCGTGGTCGGACCCTATTATGTTT